>JANVCQ010000232.1:4792428-4806460 GCA_025531925.1 Erythroxylum plowmanianum
TATTAAACAATATGCAAAGTATAATATATTAATTATTATATAATTTTAAACCATATGAAACATAAATGAAAATATATTAAACAAATATTTTATATGGATTATAATATAAGTAAAATTAATATCAAAAATAAATATTAAAATATATATAAAAAGTCAAATAATATTATATAAATTTTAAAATAAACGTAAAGATGTGTTTGTGGGTATTGTAGAAATTATGTGTAAAAACATAAGAGTAAAGATGATTAAAAAATAGGGTCATTAATTGATTTTAAAAATCTACCCGAGAAAATACTTTTTTGAAAAATTTCAAATTTGAGCTTTTCAAAAAACTGTATTTTAGTTTCCAAAAAAGTCATTTTTATATAAAAAAAGTAATTTTAGATTTTACAGTTAAACACTTATTTTTCTTAAAAACAACTTTTGCAGTGAAAAAAAGTTCTTATTCACCTTCTAAAAGTTAAAACAAACAGGCACTAAGTCCAATAACTTTTTATTGAATTTGCATAATATTGTAACTTTATACAATGAATTACATTATTAATTAAAAAATAGTAAGACAGACCTGAAAATTGATGCCTATAACTCTGAATTCATTATACATTTATTCTTAGCACAAAATTTAACTCTCAATATCCTCGCAGGTCTGCAAAACGATGCTGGAATTGGTTTCTGACATACACTAGCAAAACAATGCTTCAAATTAGGTCTTTAGGCGAATACCTCCATTTATATATTGGATAGTGAGTATTAGGGAGGTCAGGTGATCTACCAATCAATGTTTTGAGAAGGTTAAGGCAGGGTCTGGGCAAAGCATAGCATTAATGGAACCGAATAGGATCAGACACGATATTTTGATGGACGTTTATCTGCTTTGTGTGCTTCTCTTTCGCATGGACATATTTACTTGTTTGATAATGAATTATCATTCTTTGTTTTTTCAAATAGAAAGGTTTTAACTATTTTATCATATTAAACCGTTAATAATTATATTTAATAATCATTTGATTATATTGGCGGATTGAACTTAATCCACTAATTTTGAAAGTGCTATTATGAGTCACATTTTTCTTCAGCAACTAAAAAATTAAGGGATAAAAGATTATTATGTTCAAAAATTATTACAAATTACTCAAAGAGATAAAGATAGAGATAGAGATGCTAAGTTTATTATTTAAATTTAACATTTGAAGTTGAATTAATATTAAATTTAAGTCAAAATATACAAAGAGTTATCATCTTATTATATACATCTGCCTTTAACTTTGAAAGAAAACATTAAAAAAAACTAAAAGGGTTGAGTAAATTGAACAGACAAGGAATCAAGGAATACCCAATATAATACTCATGTCCTTAGAAATCTTTTTTTAAGTCATACCCTTATAAGTAATTTTATACATAAATAGTTAATACTAAATGGTTAATTTTACCAAATATCTTTAAATAAATAGTTATCAAATCAGCTATATTAATTCGTTGTCAGTTAATCACTGATAAGATCAACTAACTGCTAATACAATCGGCTGATTGTTAAACAGGCCATGGTTTTATTATTTGTAACAGTGGACGAAAATTGAAAGCAGTGGACAGAAATTGCATATAATTATTCAGGCCTAATTCGTTAAAAAAGTATAATACATTTATTTAATTAAAAAAACACTATATGTTAGTTTATGCCCTTGCAACTAATTTTAGGTTGTAAATCTATTTGTATGGCATTATTTTATTCAATAAAAGGCATATTTTATCTTTACGTATTTGTTAATTATTTAATTATTAATCATAAATCCTTGGAACAATTGTTATGCAATTAGAAATTATATTGCGATTATAATTATGATATTCGAAATGCATTTTGTATTATTCCTAAAACGTTTTTAGACATAGTTTCATCAAGATCGGGTATTGATGAAATGGTTAGACTAGCACATGTTTTGTTTCTTTCTTATGAAGAAAGTAATTGATCTTATGGATTAAAGTGTAGAGATACTTAAACAAACATACGAGTGCTTATTACAGAATAAATTCACTAAACTAGCTCAATTATGAGAATCCCGAATGGAATATTACTTGTGAGTTTATGGTTTATCTCATTATGATAGTTGTATAATTGATCCTTAGACTTGAGAATACCAAAGTTATCTTATATACGAATTAGTATATTTTGATGCTACTTATGTTCTATTCTTGAAGTAGTTCAATTCGGTAGTTATTGAATATAGTATGAACTATATAGAGATAATTGAGTAAATCAATAAAAAATTTATTGTCTTAAAATAGATAGGGAGAATGTTCTGTTGTTCTTGGTTAGTAATAATTTCATGAATCTTTGGCAGGAAACGTTCTGTTGTTGCACATTCCAAGGGCTAGCTACAAAGAGGTTAAAAGTTTCACCCCTTTTAATATTCTTCGTAATGTTGTGGCTTGTGAAAAGAAAAGAAGAGGAGGTTGTGTTTAATAAGTGTTTGAAGAAATATCTTAGAGAACATGTTGGTCCAGAATTCCTCTTGCAATGGACAAAAATTGAGATAGCGTTCGCTTTCTTTTTTCTCGCTTTGCTTCTCATGATTATATTATTAAATAGCGATTCTAACTTGTCAAAACTTAAATTTGCCTTCGCTGCCATTTCCCATTCTTAGAGTTGGTTCGCAGGTCTCAGATTAATTGCTTTTTGTTCTATAACCGCTCACAATTTTTTTAGACACGATCTTCATGTTTGAATTAAATACGCTTGAAGGTCTTAGTTGGAAGAGCTTCTACTGAGTTAAGGCGAAAGTAGAATTTGGAAGTTCAGATTAGTTGCTTTCCATGTCTACACATATCTTCGGTGCCCATCTTGGAAACCTTGAGTTGGTCGCCGTCTCCCTTGGAAACACTGGCATCCAAGTTTTTGCTTATGGCCTTATGAGGCTGGTAAGTGGATGTCACGAGCTGGTGCAACCCCGACAGGAGGTAGCAGATCCTAGAGGCCGTAGGGACGCAGCTCTACAAATGAGACAGTGGACATCTGGTAAAGTTTTCTTCTTCCCTTTTTCATTTTCTACAGTGTGGGGGGTTAGGACAGACTCGCCTTGACCTCACCAAAGAATCCTTTGAACCAGGTATGTCCCACTTCGCTCTTCCCCCCAGTTATTTCGTTGTGTCCATTTGTGCTTGTACGTGATGTGTTTGGAGTTTGGAGTTGTTAGTTACGTATGTTACTGGTTTTCTTTATGATTGGGATGACATACGTAGTTTTCAGTTCTTAGACGAGGTGTCTGCTCTTTCCATTTGAATATGTGTTTCCCTAGCTCTTGGTGGCTATTCTTGGCTATGATCGTCTAGTAACCTGGGTTGGGAGTCTCGTCCTTCCCTGTGAGCAACGCCAGTTACGAGAAACAGCTCCTGAAGTGGCTTCCACCCTGGCACCGTTTGTCATGCATGCCGCGCATAGGCGACAACAGCAACAAAGGGATGCGTGGACGACGTCCGATACACTTGCCTACACATTGAGTAGGGTTCTCCTGTCACTTCTGTGTCGTACCGCTAGCTTTCTCGAGCCTCCTGATTTTTCTGTCGTTGTTCTCTAATTTGTCAGCCTTTTTTCAGCTGCTACCCGTTGGTACCGCCTTTTAGCCTGATTTTTTTTGCTAAGTCCTTTGCTACCGCCTTTTAGCTTGATGTTTTTTTGCTAAGTCCTTTATCTCTCTTTTCTTACTAGGTAAAGCCTCCTCCTTTAAATTCTCACCTTCCGTCTACATTAACCCCTCTCTCTGTTATTGCCTTTATTACAGTATCTCTTACTTTTGCTAGTATTACTTCTTTTAACCATCTGGCAATATTAGTTTCGTAGTCCTATTTATCTTTTATTACTGTTTTCTTGAGCTTCTCCCTTTCTAGTCCGAGGCTGTCTCTTGTGGTTTAGTATAGGAATTTCTTTTTCCTTTGTTCTTTTATGTTAGTTACTTGCTTTACTATATCTTCTTTTTTATATTTTTATTACTAATAGTAGTTTAGTAAAAAAAAATTTAACTGTTGTAAATATTTTTCTCTTGTGTCCTGCATCATTTTTTTCATGTCACATCTGCATGTAGGTCTACTGGAAACAGCCTCTCTAAGGCTGCGTACTATTGACCTCCCCAGACCCTGCTTCACTGCGGGATTTCAGACTAGGTGTGATGATGATGATGATGATGAATTATAAGTCATTTATTAATTAGCAAGAACGGACATAATTGAATTATTTAGAGTAGACATGAATTCTATACTCTAATTCCAATTAGAACATTAGATGACGATGGATTAATTTATATATCATAGCCATGTATAAACAGGTTAAGTCGAAATACTTTAACATTCCTAATATTTGGGTGGTCATGACATGTTGCTAGACATCAATCATGATTTGTGATTATAAATTGTTTAATTAAGGAATTAAAGATAAATGAAAAGGAATTTTAATTTATCTTATTATAATTATGAATTATAATTATAATTTACAATCATGGCCAATATATTAGAAACCTAATGGGTCACACATAAAAGGTCTATAAAAGAAAAAATGAAATTTAAATTAAGTTGGATTTAATTGAAAGTTTTATAAACTTTAAGGATCAATATGTGATATTTGATCTTATAAGGACTAATTCATAATTATGACTAAAGTTTGACTTTGGTTGTAATTTTGATAAAATCCAAGAACATGAAAAATATGTTTTTCATATAAAAGGAAAAATTAAAAAATTTGGAGCTAGCACTTTTTACATTTTTCCTCTCAAATTAAATTTGAGTTTTCTCTGAATAGATTTGTGGATATCATTAGAGGCCAAACGATTGAACGACTTGTGAATTGACAAATTCAAGGCGAAAAAAAATTACAACAAGAAATCGAAACAGGTTGGTTTAACTTTGTTAATTTCTTATTTTATGTTTCAAATTAAATTTTGTTAAAGTTGATTCTGTTGAAAATTTTAAATTCATTCCACTACACTTAGATATGATCTTTCCTTTATTTTCTAATAGTGATATCAGAGCTACCTTTAACATATTTAATTTTGATTTGATTTTAATATGCAAAAGTTGTATATTTATATGTTGAAACTGTTTTGACAATTTGGTTTGGTGATTTGAAAATGTGATTTTTGGAAAGTTTTTTTGGTGTGTTATGAAATGATTCTACACGTTCACTGCCTGTATTAGTGTTTCTGAAACTTCCAATTTGTTGTATTAATTTCTGGAATTGTTCTGAAAGTATTGTTCATGCTCTAAGTGATTAAATATTTTTATGCTTATTATGGAAATGTTCCATCAATTTGTCTTTAGTTTGCTGCCTAGAAAATGTTCTTGAATGCCTTTATTTGTTCTTTGGAAATGAAACTGGAATGTTTTATTTTTCTGGAAAATTTGGTTCTTGTTCTTGTTTATCTGAAAAGTGTTTATGGATATAGAAGGATGTCTTTTATATTTAGTTGACTGCTGCTTTCGCTTGCATTAACTATTTCTGGACAAGATGTAAAATAGTTACATCATTTTATGGAAATGTGGAATACGATTCAGTGTTTCTCGAAATTTTTTGTTTTGATCTTTGTTACGTTCCTCTTTACTTATGCGTTGTTTCTTGAAAAACTTGAAGAGATTCATTCATTATTGTTGTCTCTTCATTTGCCTTATTAAAAAAAATGCAGCACATGTTTTAGCTGGTCTTAATAAAGTCTAGTATCTGTTGTTTTTTTGGTTTTCAATGCATAACGTATGCTTTGATCATGGTTTAGAACTAGAAACAGTTCCATTACCAGAAATGGGGTCTGTCCACTTTCTCAAGCATTGATAGTTTTTGTCAATTAAATCACCCTTCTATTAACATGTAGTGGCCATCAAATTCAAGATTTAAATGGGTTACGTTAGTGTTTGATTTTCTCTTTTTTTTTTGTTACTGTTCATTCAATGCTTATTTATTCAAACTCATATGCTTTAATGGTTGTTGATGTATGTTTGGTTAATGGGATTAATTGTCTTAAGGGCCATCAAAACAGAAACCACCAGCGGCAAGTGTAGCTGCCGGCAGTTAGAGAACCACGGTCTGTGGCGATGGTATTTTCTCTCTCTACAAAGAGTTCTCTCTCTAGAGATTTTTGTGTATAAAACTTGTGTTTTACATACCTCTAAAGACAGAGCAAGCACATGCCAGGCAGACCAAAAAATAAAAGAAAAAACCAGCAATAGTTTCTGGAGAAGAAGGGGCGCGTGTAGGCTAAGAGGCGCAATGCTGGCGCATGCGCTGCTTCCTCATTAGCGCTCGTCGTGCTTTGCACTCGTCAGTTGTTTCCTTTTTTTAATTTAATTTAATTTTTTAAGAGTTGATTAATTAAATTAAATTAATTATCAAATCAATATTTAGAATCAAGCCAAGTGCTCAATTTATTTTTTCATAACTAGATTATGTCAATAAATTAATATAATAAGATTATATTATTTAGAATGATATCTATTTTTAAATTCCTCATTAAAATATTAAGTACATGTTTAGAATATGAATAATGCCTTCCATTGTTATAGGATTAAACCGAATTTTTGTTTATTGTTAGACTTGTTGAGTAAACTCAAGACCGCTTTAACCCGAACATGTTTAGTCTTATAACGATGGGTTTTACTTAACTAAAATTATATGATTTGGATGAATAAACTCATGATCATATTAATTTAGAGGCAAGGTTAGGAATCGGGTATTAGATATGTTTTTCGCAAAGAGTTGTCTCCTGACGGATCTAAGAATCATATAGGATGTGATTGATAAAATGTTATCTGCCTAATTTTAATTTAGTTGGTTTATTAAGTAAACTCAAGATCAATTAAATTAAAATGGGATCCTAGCCCACTAAAAAATTATGTGATAATTTCTTGAATTATTATTGAGCGCTATTAATTTGTTTAAAATAATGGGAGTACCCAAATATTTTTTAAAAATCCTTATTTATTTGGTTTCATGGCATAAACTAATTTTTTCACTCTTTGATGCTTTAGTTTTTGAAAATGAGTACGAACTTATCCCTGAGGAGCATCATGGATGCAAACAAATTGATTGGACCAAACTTTTCAGACTAGTTGCGTAACCTTAAATTTGTTTTAAGGCAAGAAGAGGAATTGTATATTCTTGACATTGAGCTTCCACTTGAACCTGTGTAAGATGCTGCCAATGAAGATTGGGAATATTATCAAAGTCATGTTGATGACAATGAGCAAGCGACATGTGTGATGTAAGCTAACATGTCTCCCGAGCTTTAGAGGCAACATGAAAATATGAATGCAAGGGAAATGTTCTTGCACCTTCAAGAGTCATTTGTTGCATAAAGTCAGGTGGAGAGGTTTGAGACTACGAGAGCTCTGTTTCAATGTTGGATGGCTCCTGGATCTTCAGCGGAGCTTCATGTTCTATAGGTGATTGGCTACATTGAAAAATTAGGCCAATTGGGGCATGATCTGAACCTCGAGTTGAGCATTGATTTAGTGCTCCAGTCTCTTATCCCAAGCTTTAAACAATTTATTGTAAACTTCCACATGAACAAAAAGGAAATGTCATTAGGTGAATTGCTCAACATGCTCAAAACCGTTGAGGGATGCCTTAAGAAGGAATCCAGTTCTATTCTTGTTATTGGCTCTTCTTCTTCTAAGAATGAAGATAAGACCTCTAAGAAGAAGAACAATAACAAAAACAAGAAGGCTTATGCTAAAGTAGAAAAGCCAGCAAGCGGTTTCAAGAAGAAGAATGACAAGGGCATCTGTTTCCATTGTGGCATAGCTGGACATTGGATGAGGAACTGCAAAGCATATCTTATTAGCTTAAAGGAAAAAAAGTTAAGCATAGCCTCAACTTTAGGTTTGTTTATGATTGAAATCGATCTTTCTACTTTTGTTTCACAATCTTGGGTATTAGATACCATATGTGATTCTCACATTTGTAACAATGTGCAGGCACTGACAAACAGTAGAGCATTGAGAAAAGGCGAAGTGGACTTATGAGTCAGCAATGAAGCAAGAGTTGCCGCATTAGCTATAGGAACTTGTAGTTTAGCTTTGCCTTCTGATCTTATACTGAACTAAAATATTATTATTATGTTCTTGTTATCATAAGAAACATTATTTCTATTCCATGTTTAGACATGAATGGATTTGTCTTCAATATTAAGAATAACAGTCATTCCTTTTATAAAGATTATTATAGATCTGGTATGCTTACAAATGGTTTGATGAATTAGATCTTGAAAGACCAATTCTACATATAAATAGCAAGAAAAGGAGATTAAGTGACCAAAATCCATCTTATTAATGGCATTATAGGTTAGGTCATGTTCATGAAACAAGAATCACTAAGTTACATAAAGAAGGATATTTATATCATTTCGATTATAAATCATATGAAACTTATTAATCTTGTTTATGGGTAAAGTGAGCAAACTACCCTTTGGTGGGAAAGGACAACATGCTAATGAGTTATTAGAGCTTTATACATTCAGATGTATGTGGCCCTATGTCTACTCAAACTAGAGGTGGATTTTCTTATTTCATAACATTAACAGATGACCATTCTAGATATGGCTATGTGTAGTTAATGAATTTAGACTTGAAGTAGAGAAATAAATTGATAAAAGTATTAAGAAACTTAGATCATATCTAGGTGGCGAGTACTTGGACCATGAGTTTTTTGGTTACTTAAAAGAGAACGAGATTCTCTCACAATGGACTCCGCCTAGAACTCCACAACGTAATGGAGTTTCTGAACGTACTTTATTAGATATGGTACATTCCATGATAAGTCATGTAGTTCTTCCAGTTTCATTTTGGACATATGCTCTTAAAACTATTGCTTACCTATTAAACAGAGTTTTGTCCAACTCGGTTGACAAGATATGAGATATGGATAGGTAAAAGACCAAAGTTGTCACACTTGAAGATTTGAGGATGTGATGCTTATGTGAAGCATGCACTGATAACCTTGAAGCTAAATTAGATAAATGCATGTTTGTGGATTATCCAAAAGAAAGTTTTGGATATCAATTTTATTATCTTCTTGAGCAAAAGGTGTTTGTCTCAAGACATGCTATATTCTTGGAAAGAGAATTTATTCTCAAAGAAAGTGGTGGGAATGATGTGGAACTTAGAGAAGTTCTAAAACCACAAACGCACATCTAAGTGGAATAAGAACCACAAGTTGATACATTAGATGTACAACCATTGTTTCAAGAAACACATAGTCCGTGACACTCTGGAAGGGTACGTCATCCTCCTTTTAGATTAAATCTACATATTGAAAAAGGAAGTGATGATGCTTCACTTATGAACGATGAACCTATTGATTTTAAGGAAGCAATGCCAGACATCGATTCTTTAAAATGGCAAGAAGCTGTGAAATTCGAAATAAAATCCATGTACACTAACCAAAGATGGACTTTAATGGATGCACCTAAAGGTATAGTACCTATTGGATGCAAGTGGGTTTTTAAGAGAAAAACTGGCCTGGATGGAAATATATATATGTACAAAGCAAGGCTGGTGGCAAAAGGTTATAGACAAAAACAAGGAGTTGATTTTGATGAAACTTTTTCGCCATTAGCAATGCTTAAGTCCATAAGAATTTTATTGGCTATATCTGTATACCATGATTATTAAATTTGACAAATGGATGTCAAAACAACTTTTCTTAATAGGAATTTGCAAGAGGATGTGTATATGACACAATCTAAGGGTTTTGAATCCAAAGAATTTTCTGATCACGTATGCAAGTTGCAAAGGTTCATTTATGAACTGAAGCAAGCATCGCGGAGTTGAAACATCCGTTTTGATGAAACAATCAAAATTTTTGATTTTATAAAAAATGTGGATGAATCTTGTGTTTACAAGAAGGTAAGTAGGAATGTTGTTATTTTCTTAGTGCTTTATGTGGATGACATATTACTTATTGAAAATGACATTTCAATGCTCTAGTCTATTAAGATATGGTTATCCAAGAATGTTTCCATGAAAGATATGAGAGAAGTAGCTTATATATTAGGTATAAAGAAGAAGAAGAATAGTAGTAGTAGTAGTAATAATAATAATAATAATAATAATAATAATAATAATAATAATAATAATGTTTCTGAGAATTAATAGATATTTTGATCTTTTTGTTAGTTATTTCTTTATCATTTCAAATTTATATTTTTAAGCCAAATATTACATTACATTACATCATCGTTAGAAGTAAAACATTATCGCCTTAATATGTGCTACCTTTATATGCCTCTCAGCGTTATCTTGTTTAGCTAGTGAATTAGGTCATCGCAAACAGTACCATTTTATTCTTTTTTTTCTAATATATTAATGACCTCTGATATTGTTTTGGAATTATAAAAACAATAGAATTTAGGACATTGATTAAAGGTCTAAAATCAAATAAAAAGTACGTGTGAAACGAAAATTATTTACATATTGAGTTTAGAATTTTAAGTGAAATAACTTGTTTTTATAGGCAAAAAAGGAACTTCAACATCAAATATTTTCGTTTGAATACAAATTAGTTGCGAATGTCCAAAGTTTATAAAATAAATTTTATCATTTTCAAAATATTCAAATTGAATCCTTTATAAATGAAAAAATAGTCGAGATATCTTTTGTGATATCACTATGATGAAGTAAAAAAAATATTTTTAATAAACTTTTGTATCATGTAAAGCACATGGTTTTATGTAACTATTTTAATTTTAAAAAAGATAGCAACAATAACAATAATAATGTCCTAGTAGAAATCTTACTGAAAGATTGAGTTTGGGAGGTCCAGAAATATGTAACCTTACCCTAACTAGTAAAAAAGTTGCTTTTGATTTAACTTTAAAAGAAATATCTATTTGTATTTATTATTAGTAAATTTTATTAATACTAAATAAAAATAATTAATTTAATTAACAAAAGTTCTAATTTATTTTAACCTTATCACTATCGCCTTTCTTTTTATAATCATATCAAGGATACCAATTAGTAATAGTTGGCAACTTAAAGGCATCGTATATTGTTGTATTTAGAGATGATAATAGGCCAAGGTCGGCCAGGCCAACATAGGAATAGAGTTGTAGATGAACAAAGATGTCAAATTTTTATTTTAGATAGTATAAAATAGTTGGATTTCAATTTAGGATAATGAAAATTTTATTAAAAGGACCGTCTTGCCAAAAGCTTCTCAGAGTTACTTATCTATAATGATGATGGTGGTGATATTATGGGTTTAGGTATGGATCGCATTAATTTTCTTCAGTACTTATCTTTTATATTTTGAAGCCACCAAAAAATGCTCTACTACTTCGCTTATGTTGCACTTTACTTATCAATCATTTAAAAGAAAATACAAATTTAATTCTTATTTTAATATTTTTACTGTAACTTGTGATAATATAAGAAATTACCTTCTCTCAACCGCCACTGAGCAACCAGCCTTAAAATGCCAATATGATTCACACAATTATTTCTCAAAAAAGTTAAAAAGACAATTTGTTCATGTGCACCAAGCCCTTGGAGTTTGGGACCTTTAAAACGTGTGAAGCCGGATTGAGAGAAGATCCTCTGTCTAATATTATCCTGTCTTAATCTGTTTCATAAAATCTTAATCATTTATTTTGCGGGACCTATGCAGAACTTATGCGGGACTTACATAAATAAATAGCTGAGATTTATTAGACAGAATAAAACATGTATTATTAGACAGAAAATCTAGACCTTGTCGGAGTATGACATAGATAATTACTAGTCACATCAAGGAGACAGAGGTCCAGAATAGTCGAGTACATGTGAATGAGTCCAAGGGTTGGTGACGTACTCAATTGGAACAAACAGCCACCACCACAGAACCGCACTCGGGCTATGACTTAGACAACGACTAGTCACATCGGACGCAGAATTGAGATAATCGATTTCATCCCGTAGTTTCATAAGTATTATGTCATGTTAAATTAATTTAGTCCATATTCATATCTAATAGTCAAGATTTCTTTCCCGTTTCTCGTTCATTTGTGGAAAGTAATTCTTAAATTATAACTAGATTTATAATGAAAAAGCAAAGTGATGTCTTTATCTCTATTAATATAAGGACATAGAAACAAAAAGATAAACCCTTCTTGTTGACATGCGAATCTTAGTTAAAAAAACGAAAATCTAGCGAAGAATGTTGTTATTTCTTTTAATTTTAATACAGGTATGAGGGTTTGTTTATTTCATTTATGTTGGAGTTAAAATTAGGAGAATGTTCATGTTTGATGCTATTAAAATATATAAAAATATGACTCATATTGAATAACAATTCTTACTCTACATCTTTTGAGCATGTGTTTTTTTTTTTTCTTAGAAGGGGAAAAGAGAAAAATAAATTAACTTAACGCTATGGAATACAAAACTCCGCTGGAGCTACTCCTAACATACCAATGTCCCCTTTTATTGAACAGTGTTAGAATTATTTAAAATTAAAATATATATATATATATATATATAAAGTGGAGCAAGACAGCTTAAACACTAGCTCAGCACAAAGAAGCGCAGGGAAGAAAAATGGGGGACACGCTACTTTATCTTGCTCTGTCTCTCCTTTTCATCTTTCTGGCTGCCAATTTCTACCGAGCAAGAACGTCAAGAAACCTACCTCCTAGCCCACCAGCTTTCCCAATTATCGGGCACCTCCATCTCCAGAAGCTACCCATGTTCAAAACTTACCACAACCTTGCTCTAAAGTACGGTCCTATATTTTCTCTCCGTTATGGATCCCAGCGCTTAGTTATCGTGTCCTCCGCATCCATGGTTGAACAGTGTTTCACCAAAAACGATGTTGTTCTTGCCAACCGACCAAAACGGCTCGTCGGCAAGCACTTTGGTTACAATTTCACCTCCGTCGACACGGCATCCTATGGTGAACATTGGCGCAACCTACGTCGAATTGGTTCCAAGGAGTTCTTTTCAAATGCTCCCGCTAACATGCTAATAGCAAAGGTTGTAAAAGATGAAATCCTGCAACTAATCACCAAGCTATCACGCGATACGCTTCATGGTTTCGCCAAGGCAGAGCTGCAAACACACTTTCTGGAGCTTACTTTTAACGTCATGATGAGGATGGTTACTGGCAAAACGTACCGCCCTGGTGATGATAGTGAGGGAGAGGCAAAAGAGTTTAAGAAGCTAGTTAGTGACATGTCCACTTTCTACGATACCTCGAATCCCGGAGATTTCTTTCCCATCTGGAACTGGATTGACGGTGGTCGTTTTGAGAAGTCCATGATGGCACTTGCTAAAAAACTAGATGCCTTTATGCAAGGAATAATTAACGAACACAGAAGTAAGTTACAAGCGGACAGCGCAAGATCTGCGGTTAATAGCTTCCTTTTGATGCAAAAGTCAGACCCTGAGTACTTCACCGACGAAATTATCAAAGGGTATATTCTGGTGAGTGCACTAATATGTTAAAAAGAAAATAACAAATTAAAGTAGTTTATATATAAGTAAAAGATTAGAACAAAATCCATCCCCATGTGTGAATGAGTTACTATTTTATCAAGATCGTTATAAAGTAAAATAATAAAAATTTTATTTAAAGCTCACTTAGTAATATAAATCCTTGAAATTTTTATTAAGTTTTTTTTAACTTTTTCCTCTTTTAGGTAGACTAAAATTATAAATAGATAGTTCTTATTTTTTAGGATTCAGCCTAGCTAAGCCTCTTTTGCCTACCTATGCCTCTTTTGCCTACCTATGCCTCTTGATTTAGTAATTTTATTATTATTATTATTTATTTTTTCTCTTTCTGTGAGTCGTTTAAAAACACCTCTTTATTAGTTTATAGTTTTAAATATTGTTAGGTGAACTTTTAATACAAATTTAAAGATTAAATTGATTTTCTTTTTCGATTAGAATAGATGCAAAATTTTTCATGTTATCCTCCTTAATTATATTCTTCGTTATTTAAATGGTGTTTTTAGCTTGTGAATGAAAGTTTATGTATCCTGGTGAGTCTCGCAGTTACTCTTTAGCGCGGGGACTGACGCAA
>JANVCQ010000232.1:4847472-4860051 GCA_025531925.1 Erythroxylum plowmanianum
TGAAATGAAGTTGAGAATGAGGAGTAAATGAAGTAGAAAAGGTGATCTTGGTATGAGTTGTGTTAAGGAAAGTTTTTGAAACAAAATGGGTAGTTGATATGAAAAATGTTCACTGAGTATGCTTCAGTCTTTTAGCCACAACTTTTTCTCTAGTTATCTAAACGAGATGATTATTGATTTGCATTAAACCAGAGACATATGGATACATTTCTTATTCAAGGGAAATTCTGGATTGATCTATGCTGAAATAGAGAAAGATGTCTTCTGTAAAGTTTTAATTCTTTCTTTTAGGTTTCTAACGATATATAGTATGGAATTTTTGGACATCTGGATTGAAAGTTATAGTCCTTATAAGGGGAGATGCTCAGGAGTATGGATTGTATCATCTGTAAAAGACGTATCTTCTGTGATGACATCATATCATCTGTGATGACATCATATCGTCTGTGAAGATGTGTTGTCTATGATGATGTCATATCATTTGTAAAGACGTATCATCTGTAATGACATCATATCGTCTGTGATGACGTCATATAATCTGTAGTTGACTTTCTGTTTCTTCTGTGTTGACCAAAACTTCTTCTTCTATGCACCATTCGTCTAGTCCAATTTTGTCCTTTCAGATGATAAAATTTCTCTTCAAGGTATTCATGAAAGTTTTAGATCTTAAGTCCTCTTTCAAACCATCTAAAGAACACCTTAATCCAATATCTGTAGGGAAACTTATGACAATTTTCCCAATTCGTCTGACTTTTCAATTTGTCTGCTTTTTCATTTGGTTTCGTCAGATCCTATAGTCTGGTCCTTTTTTGACCCTTCATACGATATAATTTTTCTTTAAGTTCTGCATGAAAGTTGTAGATCTTGAAGTCCTCTTTTAAACCATCCAAATAACATCTTAATCCAATATATGTAGGGAAAGTTATGACAATTTTCCCAATTTGTCTGACTTTCCAATTCATCTACTTTTTCGTTTGGTTTCATCTGACCCTATCGTCTGGTCCATTTTCTACCCTACAAATGATAGAATCTATCCTCAAGGCTATCTTTAGAGTTATAGATCTCAAAGTTCTCTTTGAAATCGTTCTAAGGTGATCTTAATCTAACATCTGTAGAGAGAGTTATGCGATTTGTCCTGAGACAGGTTCAATATGATTGAGGGCAAAACCATATTTGAATCTTTCGGCCAAAACTTTGTTATCCGACCTCTAAATGAAGTGATTCTTGAACCAATAGTTTCTTAACACATTTTTCTGTCCCTCCATAGAATTTTATAGCATTTGGTGGGAATTTGAAAAAGATGGATTGAATCAAAGTAAGGGTATCAGTTGGAAGGGTATGAATGGGATGTTTTACTGAACATACTTCGGTATTTTTATGATGTCTTCATCGGTATAGCTCCGAATAAGATGATTCTTATTTCAAGATAAACTAAAGACTTGGAGCTACAAATTATATGAAGAAATTGAAATCTAATTCAGTCTCTAAGACTTTCAATACCTGGGGGAAATTTAAGTATAGTGTACTGTTTCAATATAAGAACAATACGAAAATGTTTGGGGCAATACTTTTAGAGTTCTGAACCAAATGGATTGATTTTGGTGTCATTAGAAACTTAAGACAATGGGGAACATTTTTCTAAAAGAAAGTGTTATGTTAGAATGTTCAAAGGTACTTTTGGCAAGACACTTAAGCATAAAAGACATAAGGCATAAATGGAAGGGCAAATGGGACATTTCTCGATCATTAAGGGCATAATTGGAAGAAGAAGTGTTGCCTTGCATTTTAATAAGAGAGAAGAATGAAAATTGAAGAGAAAAAGAGAGAGTGTCATAAAGAATAGAGTGAAATACGAAGAGAAGAAGAGAAGGAGAGAAAGAAGAGAACACAAGCTACGGTTTCAGTTGTGTTAGCCTTCAAAAGAGATTTTGAGGTTGTTCAAAAAGGGAAACAAGTAGAGGAAGAGAAGAGCTTCTCTTTGAGCTAAAGATCCCTTCATTTGGTAAAGAATGAAGGTAAGATCATTTTAAAACTTTTAGATTTTTTGAAGGATTTAGTTTATGGAGTTTAAAAAAATTCTTAGGTTTAAGTATTCTGGAACCAATTTTAATGATTTTACTTGAGGGTTTTCAATTGAAACCCTATTGAATGGGATTTTTGTTATTATATAAAGGGATCAAAAAAAGCAAGAGGAGCAAGAGAAGAGGTATTTTTGAGCAAGTCTATAAGTAAGGAAATCAAGATGGGTTACTTTTTTATAATTAAGTAATGAGCCATAAATGTCTCTTTCAAGAAATAAAAATAAATGATTCCAACTACTTCAAAAATGTGCATTTATTACTTTTTGAATGTTTTGAGAATGTGTTGCATATTTTGCATAAGAATTTTGTTTGATATATGAAAATGGTTTTTGAAAGGATATCAAGCTTAAGAAATCAAGTTTCCGAGATGTGCCTTTTTGGCAATATGTTTTACAAGTCTTGAAATGCATGTTATGTAGGTTTGTGGTGGTCCCCTAAGTTAAGTCAAGTGTACTTTGACAAAAAGACTTCTCTCGCATGCTCGCTAGTGGCCTGGAGCTCCTTCATGAACTCCCATAAGTTCACGACTACGCAAGACCATTATGTAAAAATGCATAGTATGTTCTGTTTTGGATCCACCAGAACCATTTTGATATGCTTATGTGCTCATGATAAGTTGAAAAGAGTGATGCATACATAGTTTGCGTAAATGTAAATTTTGCACGTAAGGGAATTTCTTCAAATTTGCTATTTTGTATTTTGTAATAAGTCAATGGTGTGACTTTTGATATGTAAATAAAGTTTTTCAAACTCTGTTGCTTTAGTAATGAAATAATAGATTGAAGTAGTTTCGGTTGTGTATGTCCATATTGACTTTCTCGTAAAATGGTTAAGGAGATTTCATGGGAATGCGCTCACGTTTCATGATTTCAGGATCCAACGTTTGTGTGGTATCATAGCAAGAGTTGGGTTCCCAAAACGGTGCCCAACTTGTGTGGTATCAGAGCACCAAAATTAGGATCTTACATGGACAACTTTTGAAATATGTGTCAATCGTAAGAGCGATTGTTAAGAGTTCGGGCTAATAGAATTAGTGAGAGGGATAATGATCTGTCAGAATGTGAGAAAATGAAAGTTTGAGGATATTAAGAAATAAGAAATATTACATAGCCCGATATGTTAGACATAGATTCAGTAATTGTGATTAAGTTAGTGAGTATGGTGACGAGATTTTGTTGTGGATATGTATTAGAATTAATATGGATGTGAAAAGGTTTTCATGAATCGACTGAGAAAGAAAAAGAGACATAGGTGGAAATGACAAGATTTAAGGTGTATAAGTGAAGAGGAATTGAAAGGTTGAACTTGGAATTGAGAATGATTGCTTAATTGATATGATAAGAGTTATGATATTCAATACTATAATTTTAAGATGGTTATGCATTTATGGTTCTAAATTGATTAAGAACATACGTATGGAAACTGAAATAAATGATAGTGATATATGTAGAAGTCCTCAAGAGTTTGTCGACTAGTTATTAGGAGCACCCAACTAATAAAGTGGTTATATTGGTGAATAATGTGATTGAGTACATACGAGATCTATATTTGGATATGGTGTAAGAGATAATCTAGGATTCTTATAGTTAAAATCATGAGATAAATCAGAGTAATGCAATGGAAGTATGATATAGGTGATTATGCCGAAAAGGTAACTACTATGGAGAAAATCATTCGAGAAAGGTAAGTCATTTAGAAAATTGAAAGAAAGTCGAGATGTATTGGGGAACCAATTAAGATAGTAAGGGTATTTGAATAAGCAACTAAATTGAGCATTTTTGTTGAATATAGGAGTTTGGAAGAAATTATTCGAGTGAAGAAGTTACTTAGGAGACTGAGGAAAACATAAGACCGCATTACCTCCATTTTTTTGATAACTTAGGGAAGAATTTCGAGGACGAAATTCTTTAAAGGGGGAGAATTATTGTACCCCGAACTTTTCTTAGAAGATTATAACTATTAAATGAGAAATTTTGGTGATTAGTTAGGAGTAAAGAACAAATGATGAAAATTCTTGAATTAGAAATGATAGACGAGACTAAAGTAGTAAATGAGAAGTGAGGATAGATTCATGTTTTGCTTTGGTTCTTTTGGTAGATGAGAGGTTATGAAATGGGGAAAATTAAGATCAAAGTTAGAAGTAAAATGAAAACAAAAAATGAAGTTGAATTTGTGTAGTAAGTTAATGAAGAATATGTATATGGGCGTATATTATGTTATTGGTGTTCATGATTAATCATGGACTATAATTTCTTTATGGATGATATTAATTTGAAATGAAGTTGAGAATGAGGAGTAAATGAAGTAGAAAAGGTGATCTTGGTATGAGTTGTGTTAAGGAAAGTTTTTTAAACAAAATGGGTAGTTGATCTAGAAAATGTTCACTGAGTATGCTTCAGTCTTTTAGCCACAACTTCTTCTCTAGTTATCTAAATGAGACGATTATTGATTTGCATTAAACCAGAGACATATGGCTGCATTTATTATGAAGACATCAAATTTAAATTCAGTCTTTAAGAATCTCAAAATTTCTCATGACATTGAGAACTAGGTGTAGTACATTAGTGGATGAATGTAAAATTTGTGTTCTGAATTCAAGGGAAATTTTGAATTTCTCTAAGCTGAATTAGAGAAAGGTGTCTTCTAGAAATTTTCAGGTCTTTCTTTCAGCTTTTTGACGATATATAGTATGGAATTTTTGGACATCTGGGTTGAACGTTATGGTCCTTATAAGAGGAGATGATCAGGAGTATGGATTGTATCGTCTATAAAGACGTATCGCCTGTGATGATGTCATATCGTCTGTGATGACGTTATATCATCTGTGAAGATGTATTGTTTATGATGACATCATATCGTATGTGATGATGTCATATCATCTGTGAAGAAGCATCGTCTGTGATGACATCATATCGTCGGTGATGATGTCATATCATCTATGATGACGTCATATCTTCTATAGTTGACTTTCTGTTTCTTCTGTTGTTGATCAAAATTGCTTCTTTTATGTACCATTCGTCTGGTCCAATTTTGTCCTTTTGGTCAATAGAATTTGTCTTCAAGATCTTATGAAAGTTGTAGATCTTGAAGTCCTCTTTCAAACCATTCAAAGAACACCTTAATCCAATATCTGTAAGGAAAGTTATGGCAATTTTCCTAATTCGTCTGACTTTTCAATTCGTCTGCTTTTTCATTTGGTTTCATCTAATCCTATTGTTTGGTCCATTTTTCACCCTCCAAACGATATCATTTGTCTTCAAGGTCTGCATGAAAGTTGTAGATCTTGAAGTCCTCTTTCAAACCATCCAAAGAACACCTTAAGACAATATCTGTAAGGAATGTTATGTCAATTTTCCCAATTCATTTGACCTTTCAATTCATCTACTTTTCCATTTGGTTTCATCTGACCCTATCATCTTGTCCATTTTTAACCCTTCAGATGATAGAATCTATCCTTACGATCATCTGGAATGTTGTAGATCTCAAAGTACTCTCTGAAATTATCCTAAGGTGATCTTAATCCGACATCTGTAGAGAGAGTTAAGTCATTTTTCCTGAGACAGGTTCAATATGATTGAGGGCAAAATCATATTTGATTCTTTCGGCCAAAACTTTATTATCTGACCTCTAAATGAAGTGATTCTTGAACAAATAGTTTCATAACACAGTTTTCTATCCCTCCACAGAATTTGATAGCATTTGGTGGGAATTTGAAAAAGATGGATTGAATCAAAGTAAGGGTATCGGTTGGAAGAGTATGAATGGGATGTTTTACTGAACATACTTTGATATTTTTATGATGTCTTCATCAGTATAGCTCTGAATAAGATGATTCTTATTTCAAGATAAACTAAAGACTTGGAGCTACAAATGATATGAAGAAATTGAAATCTAATTCAATCTCTAAGACTTTCAATTCCTAGGAGGAATTTAAGTATAGTATACTGTTTCAATATAAAAACAATCCGATAATGCTTCAGGTAATACTTTTAGAGTTCTAAACTAAGTGGATTGATTTTGGTGTCATTAGAAACTTAATATAATGGGGAACATTTTTCTAGAAGAAAGTGTTATGTCATAATGTTCAAGGATACTTTTGGCAAGACACTTAAGCATAAAAGACATAAGGCATAAATGGAAGGGCAAATGGGACATTTCTCGATCATTAAGAGCATAATTAGAAGAAGAAGTATTGTCTTGCATTTTAAGAAGAGAAAAGAACGAAAATTGAAGAGAAAAAGAGAGAGTATCATGAAGAAGAGAGAGAAATATGAAGAGAAGAAGAGAAGGAGAGAAAGAAGAGACCATAAGCTAGGGTTTCAGTTGTGTTAGTCTTCAAGAAAGATTTTGAGGTTGTTCATGAAGAGAAACAAGTAGAGGAAGAGAAGAGCTTCCGTTTGAGCTAAAGATCCCTTCATTTGGTGAAGAATGAAGGTAAGATCGTTTTAAAACTTTTAGATTTTTAGAATAATTTTAGTTCATGGAGTTTAAAAAAATGCTTGGGTTTAAGTATTCTAGAACCAATTTTAGTGAATGTGCTTGAGGGATTTTCAATTGAAAACCCTATTGAGTGGGATTTTTGTTATTGTATAAAGGGATCAAAAGAGGCAAGAGGAATAAGAGAAGAGGCATTTTTGAGCAATTCTATAAGCAAGGAAATCAAGGTGACTTACTTTTTTATAATTAAGTAATGAGCCATAAATGTCTCTTTCAGGAAATGGAAGTGAATGATTCCAACTACTTCAAAAATGTGCATTTATTACTCTTTGAATGTTTTGAGAATGTGCTGCATATTTTGCATAAGAATTTTGCTTGATACATGAAAATAGTTTTTGAAAGGATATCAAGCTTAAGAAATCAAGTTTCCGAAATGTTCCTTTTTGGCAATATGATTTACAAGTCTTGAAACGCATGTTATGTGGGTTTATGGTGGTCCCCTAAGTTAAGTCAAGTGCACTTTGAAAAAAAGACTTCTCCCGCCTACTCGCTAGTGGCATGGAGCTCCTTCATGGACTCCCATAAGTTCACGACTACTTAAAAACATTATGTGAAAATGCGTAGGACATTCTATTTTGGATCCACTCGAACCATTTTGATATGCTTATGTGCTCATGATAAGTTGAAAAGAGTGATGCATACATAGTTTGCATAAATGTAATTTTTGTAATGGAAATGATTTTTTAAATAGTTTTGCTTGTTACTGATTATAAAATTGTTACCCACGAGCTTTCAAGATCACCCCCTTTTTGTCCTATCTTCAGATAATAGCTAAGAGATCAAGTGATCAAGTGCCTAAGGGAATTTCTTCAAATTTGCTATTTTGTATTTTGTAATAAGCCAATGGTGTGGCTTTTGATATATAAATAAAGTTTTTCAAACTCTGTTGTTTTAGTAATGAAATGATAGATTGAAGTAGTTTCGATTTTGTATGTCCATATTGACTTCCTCGTAAAATGGTTAAGGAGATTTCATGGGAATACGCTCACGTTTCATGATTTCAGTATCCAACATATGTATGGTATCAGAGCAAGAGTTGGGTTCCGGAAATGGTGCCCAACTTGTTAGGTGATTACCTTCAAAACTTGTTTTTAACTAGTTTGAATCTACTAGATGCATGCTAGATAAAAATGATTAAGGCCCTTTTTTTTAAGCTTTGACTTAAAGGACCAAAACACCCCATTCTAAAACATTAAACCCCATTAGCCTTACCTATTCATAAGTTTAATAAAGTGTTAAGTTAGCTAGTTTTGGCATTTTTAGCTATATATTTTCTAAGACGAGTTCACTGATACTTCTACTTATAGAGCACATTGTATTTAGCTGCTGTTATTGTTCACTGTTTCTTTAATATTTAAAAAAGGAAAAAAGAAAAGAAAAGAATCAAGTATAGTAGCAATAATAAGTGTTAAGTAGTTAGTTATTTACATGCAATTCTCAAAAATACATTTTATTGTCCCTTTGTATACTTAATACTTTATGATTACTTATGAAGAACCCCTCAAACTCCTTTTGACTCACCTTAACCTTAGCCCCATTAAAACCTCAAATAAAGCCCTTTTGATCTATTTTAGGATGTAATCACTGTAGAAGATAATTGGTATATTTGCAAGCCTATGGTAGTGTGATTTCCTATAGGGAATTTTGAGTGAAACACCAACCTATAAACACATGAGTGAAATGAGCGAATTTCATAAGGAAAATCCATTGTAAGTTTTTGCTTATCTTTAAATGATAGTATCATAAGTTAAGCTTGTTTATGTGCACTGATGAAAACTAATCATGATGTATGTAGTAGCCTGACATTCTATTAGCCAAAGTTTGAATGATTGCATGCGCTTGGTTTCTTTGAAAACAAATTGATAGAATTTGATGATCATGTTTAATTTACTCAACGGTGACCAAAAGGTTAAGTGTGGGGGAGTTTGTTAGTGTCTTTATTTTCTATATTTTTATGTGTTAATTTTCTTTATTTTCAAGGTTTTAAAGTTATACTTAATAGAAATTAATCTTGTTTTATGTCAACGTGTATTTTGGAACCAAATAGAAAGAATTGAAAACATTTTGGGATAAAAAGAACTAAACTAGGTGTTAAACCTAACTAGACATGGCCTCATGCAGTGATACCTGGGGGAGCAGATCAACATAAAATGCAGTGCATCAAGAGGTTGTGTCAGGTTTTTAATTAAAGAAGTGTGAATAAGAAGAAATAAAAGAGTAGCGTGAAATGGTAACATAGATGAAGAAAACACAAGGCACCAAAATGCACAAACCAAAGGAAAGAAACGTAGACGCTGTGTTAATGCATGATGCATTTTAACAAAAGCGCAAAGTAGTATAGAAGACATTACCGAGGGTTAAGTAAGGCATGAATAGTGAGGTGGCCAATCAAGGTTTATTTGTCGCATCAGCTACAGTAACGAAAAAAGGAAGATAGAAAGCTTGCGATAGAACCAACTAAAGTAGCGACTGAAGGAACGAAAAAAAGGGAGAACAAGTCCAGATAAAACAATGCCTGTAATAGTCTTAGATAAAGATCAAGCAACAAGAAAGCCCGTGATAGTCCCAAGCATTTAGGAAAAATTATGATGTTTGGTAACTAAACTCTTATCTCTTAGTTTAAGGAATCCTAGTCATTGAACTCTAAATGTTGTAAGACTTTCGTTCTTTATTTGAATCGATTTATTAGTCAAGTATTATTTTTCTAGGTTATTATTTGATTGTTTGATTTTATAGCTAGGTGCATAACTAGCTTATGATTTTATTCATTCAATTTCTAGATTAAATAGGTTGACGTTCAATTCGTTTAATCAAAAGTAGCGACTAAGATTTTTGTCTAATATGTTAGGGACATGATTCTAGGAAAAATAGTTGTCTATGCTAAATATATATCGTATGTATGTTATCTAGTTCATCAATTTTCTTGATTCATAAAGCCGTTAATTAATTAGATCTGAGATCCATCAAGGTTATTGATTAATATGGGTTAATTCAAATACATGTTTCGGTTAACTAAATATAAGAGAAAATAGGTCAAGAAATTTACCACAATGAATGCTTAACCAATAAATTGATTATTTTTTGTGTCAATAATCAACGCAAGTTCAATAATGAAGGAGACCAGAAACCAAGATTTATTCCTATTGATTGTTAAATGCTCATTGTTTTGCTATTAGTTATTTTTCAATTTCGTATTCCAATTAACTTTTATTTAATTCACAATTAAAAACCTCCCTTTTATTGTGTACTATTAGCGTTTGAATTCCTCTTGGGAACGATCCTTAACTTCCACTACTACATTAATTTCTTTTGCAGAAAGTTAGTTTCTTTTTATATTTGGATGTAGGTGATAACATTTGCCAAAGGTATTGATTTTAATGAAACTTATGCTCCAGTTGCTAGACTAGAATCAATTAGAATTCTACTTGCCTTTGCATCTTATAACATTTTCAAATTATACTAAATGGATGTCAAAAGTTCTTTTTCTAAATGGATATATTAATGAAGAAGTCATTGATAAGTAACCTCCAAGTTTTAAAAACACAGATTATCCATATTATGTGATGAAATTAAGAAAAGCTTTGTATGGTTTAAAGCAAGCTCCTCAAGCATAGTATGACAGATTAAGTACTTTTGCTTAAGAATAACTTTGAAAGAATAAAGGTAGATAAAACTTTATTTATTAAGAAGAAGAAAAATGGTTTACTTATAGTTCAAATATATGTTGATGACATAATATTTGCTGTTACTAATTTATCTTTCTATGAAGAATTTTTAGCTTTAATATAGGTGGAGTTTGAAATGAGTATGATAGGAGAGTTATCTTTCTTCCTTGGATTGTGAAGACAAGTACACAAAAGAACTTATCAAAAAAATATCATTTTGAAAATGCCAAGCCAATGTGAACTCCAATGTATACTGAAACTAAGCTTGATTAGGATGAAGATGACAAAGCTACTAATGAGACAAAATACAGGGGAATGATTGATTGACTTCTATATCTCATAAGTTCAAGACCTGATATTATGCTTAGCATGTGTCTTTGTGCACGTTTTCTATGAAATCCCAAAGAAAGCCACCTTCAAGTAATCAAGAGGATCTTTCGTTATCTTCTTGGAACTATAGATTTTAGATTATGGTAACCAAAAATAGATTTATATGAAATTGTTGACTATTGTGATACAAATTATGTAGGTGATAAAGTTCATAGGAAAAGTACAAGTGGCTACTGTCAATTCTTAGGGGATGTTTAATTTCTTAGTCTTGTAAGAAACAAAATTACACAACATTCTCAACAACTGAGGCAGAGCATATAGCTGCCGCTAGCTATTGTGCTCAAATTTTATGGATTAAACATCAAATCTAGGATTTTTCTCTAAACTCATCTTACCATATTATGTAATAGCACAAGTGCAATTACTTTGTCTAAAAATCTAGCACATCACTATAGGACTAAGCATTTAGAAGTTAAACATCATTTTCTTAGAGATCACGTTTTGGAAGGAACTATTGAATTATTGCATGTTAATACTAAAAATTAAGTAGCTGATATCTTTACTAAACCTCTTTCAAAAGATAGATTTTGCTTATTAAGAAAAGAGCTTGCTATGTGCAAATTATCAGACATCAAACTTTATTTAAAAATTTTATCCTAATTTTGCAGATATTAGAAGGCTCCTTCCAATATGTTTACTTAGGAGGCTCCTTCGAATGCGCTTACTTAGAAGGCTCCTATCAATTTAGAGGGAAAAAGAAACCTTGTTTAGAGATTATAGTCACTAAAACAATGCCATTTTATTTTTTAAAATCATGCGCGCAATATTGTCAGACTGACAGAAAATACAAAAATGATCATACCCCTACGAACATGCACGTTCTTTCATCTTCACACGAAGCCCTCTTTTATAAACCATTTAGCATACCTTGAAACGGTTCCTTACTACTTCCTATCTTTGTCGTCATTTGAAGCTTATTCTATCTCACTATAATCAAACTTCTTCTTTATCAAATCTCTTCAATAATAGCATACTTTTGTTTTGAAAATGGTATGAACGAAATCCAAGGGCCAAGAGAAATCTTCGACACCTACTACTAGTCATGGTGAAACCCTATGCCATAAACAAGCCTCAAAAGCTCTTGTTTCTAACCCTTATGATCACCTACACCTGAAACACCACAAACTATTCTCAAGCCATTGCTGCCTCTTCCACTAGCCTAAATTTTACAAGAATCCATAAAAACACTTTGTACATACATATGGCAGGAAGAAGAATAATATCCCATCATCACCGCCCTAAAAGAATCAACATCAGATTCATCCACAGAAATCCATAAATTAAAGACCAAAGGGCACTATGATTCTAAGTCTAATGAAGAGAGTCCTAATGACTAAAACCTCAGTTAGTCAAAAGAAGAAGAAGAAGAAGAAGAAAGAGAAAAAAAATCTTCTAATGAAGAAGAGAATACTCCTATAAGAAGAGTCTCCAATATAAGGGAGATGACGAGAAAGGTAAGATTCCTCCGTCCTTCTCCTGTCTCAAGACCTCTCTATATGTTGTTTACCCCTTCACCTTACCATCACCTCCACCTAAGCACAGTACTTTACCCACTTTTGCATTCTCTGCACCTCAACCATCCTTTACTCCTCGATCTAATACAAATCTATCAAAAGAATGTTGGATCATTGTTGATGATGATTTTGATGAAAAATCGGTTTGCCTGGTCAGAAGAACATAAACTAGAGGAAGTCTCTCAATTCAAGTTGAGAAATGCCTATTGTTGAAAAACAAATAAATTTTGAGGAATAACTGAGGAAAGAAGAAGTATCATTAAAAAGGAAGAGGGAAGAAATAAGAAAAGACAAAGAGCCTATGCTTGGAGAAACTACAAATGACCCTATCACTAGGGAAGAATCTCTGTAGCGCCCCCTCACCGTAGGGTACGCACCGGGACGCCCGTGGGTCATTCCGACGTATATCCCACAGCAAGGAAGTGCTACTAT
>JANVCQ010000232.1:4860151-4871538 GCA_025531925.1 Erythroxylum plowmanianum
GTGTTAAATTGTTTGAAATTGACTTGTTGAAAATACATGATGATTTTGATTATGTTATATCGTGAAAGAAGCATGATATCTTGATAAAAATTTAATTGTGATTTTTGATCAATGTTATGCCTTGAAATATGTCATGGCATTTTGTATATATAGAAAGGAAAGAACAAGAAAAATGAAAGAAAAAAAGGTTTGAAAGTATAAAAGGATTTTGGTAAAATGATTCTGAGCATGATTTTGTGCTTCTATTTGGGCGAGAGTGGAACCATTCTGTTCATCACGTGCACGTTGACAAGAGCCTTCTCCTGGCTGCCCGCTTGTGGCATATGAGATTCGAAAAATGGACTCATTTTATTCATGGGGTAAACTTCGATTTCCTCATTCTGTTTCATGGAACCCTCAAGCCATTTGTTGTGCATTGCATCTTTAATATGTCAAGTATGAAACATTTTGAGTGTTATGTGATTTGAGTTAAATTTGATGAATATTTAAATTTCTTGAATAAAGTATGAATGCTAAAATTGCTAGATATATATGTATACACACATATGCTTGACTTTGGCCAATTGCCAATGGCTATAAATATATTAGCCACTGAGCTGTGTAGCTCACCCCAAGCTTCCCTCCACAGGTGCAGAAAGAGAAGATTAACGATCATTGCAAGGCATTGGAACTCCAAGATAGTTAAAGACTTTTGTAATTAAGTTAGTTTAGCATTTTTGGATTTTGGAATCATTTTAAGCATAAGCATTCAATTGTATCATGTGTATTTTTTTGTACTTTGTATTTTGTATTTGTATTAAAGCAAAGGGGTGGTTTTTGAAATGTAAAGATGTTATAAAAACAAGCATTGTGTTCTGAAATGGGCCCAAGTGATTACTGAAACTCTGATGTGTTCAATATTGTTTGCTTCTTTGTGACTGAAAGGTGTTTTAAATAAATCGGGTCATTTTGATTTTCGATTTTTCGCATACGCTTTAAAAAAATTTTTTGCAATGAGTTTCGAATGTTAAATGTCTCTGAATGCTGGGCTCCGAAAGTAGGGTTCAGCAGAAAGTGCAACAACAGTCCAAGCCAAGGCACCAAAACACACAGTCCAAAGGAAAGAAACACAGACGTAGCAGAAGCATGGGGTTATTAAAGGGTGCATGAATAGTAAATTGGACAAAAGGTTTATTTGTCACATCAAAGCTACAGTAGCGAGGAGGAGAATAGAAAATAGAGTAGTATAAAGAGAGAGGAGTGGCGGCTGAAGAAACAAAAAAAGGACAAGAACACGTCCATAAAGAATAACAACACCCAGTAAAAGAAGAGAAAGATCAAGCAACAAGGAAAATGACTAGACAGGAAATAAAGAAGAAAATCAAGAATGCCCTAAACATGGACAATCCCAAATAGTTAGGAAAAATTGTGATGTTAGATAACTAAAATCTTATTTCTTGGTTTATGGAATCCTAGTTATTGAACTCTAAATGCTGTGAGACTTTCATTCTTTATTTGAATCGATTTATCAGTCAAGTATTAATTATTTTCTAGGTTATTATTTGATTGTTTGATTTTACAGCTAGGTGCACAACTAGTTTGTGATTTTATTCAATCAATTGCTAGAATAAACAGGTTGATGTTCAATTCTTTTAATCAAAAGTAGCGACTAGGATTTTTGTATACTACATTAGGGCATGATTCTAGGAAAAATAGTTGTCTAGGCTAAATACATCGCATGAATATTGTCTAGTTTGTTGATTTTCTTTATTTGTAAAGCTATTAATTAATTAAATCTGAGATCTATCTATCCAGGTTATTGATTAATAAGGGTTAATTTGAATATATGTTTCGGTTAACAAAACATGAGAGAAAATAGGTAAAGAAATTTACCATGACGAATGCTTAACCAATAAATTGATTATGCTTAGTGTCGATGATCAACACAAGTTCAATAATGAAGGAGACTGGAAACCAAGATTTATTCCTATTGATTGTTAAATTCTCATTGTTTTGCTATTGGTTATTTTTCAATTTCATATTCCAATTAAATTATGTTTAATGCACAATTTAAAACCTCCTTTTATTTCGTGATGTTCTAACTTATAAATTCCCCGTGGGAACGATCCCTACTTTCCATTACTATATTAATTTGTATTGCAAGAAGTTAGTTTGTTTTTATATTTGGTTGTAGGTGACAACATTCACCAAATTTTAAACCCTCCTACTGAACCTATTTCTATTTCTTCTAAGCCCTAAGCTTTAGAAACACCCATTCAAGAGACTCTAGAGGAGAGAAAAAGGCATATTTTGGCTATGCTATCTCTAGAATCAGGCTCTGATTCATCCTCTAAGAATAAAGAACCAGCAATCAAATAGCAATATGTCTCTGACTCTAGTGAATAGGAAGAAGAAAAAGAAGACGAGAAAGAAGAACATAAGAAGAAGAAGAAAAAAAGAGGACGAGAAAGAAGAAGGAGAAAAAGATGAAGAAAAAGAAGAAGAATCTTCCAGTGAGGGGAGCCAACGAGAAAAGTAAGGTTTCATTCTCCACTCTTACGACTCGTTCCCACTCTGCCTACTCTATCTACTCCCTCTTCTAAATTTTCTGCACCTCCTTCCATTACTCCTCAACCTAGTTCCAGAACAAGTGTGACGCTAAAAAGAAAGAAGAAGAAGAAACTCGAAAGAGAAAAAGAGAAGAAATAAGAAAGGGCAAAGCACCTATAGTCAAAGAAAAGATTGAGGACCCAATTGTTAGGGATGAGCCAGTTTTTTAGGAAGCTTTGTTTGAAAAAATACGGAAGGCAAAACGATCAAAATCAAAGAAATAACAAAAAGGAGAGTCTTCAACACCTGGTAAGCTATTTTAATCAATGGAAGTTGAAGCAAGATACAAAATGTGGTATAAGACGTGCAAGGTAGTTTCATGATACATTTTGCCTCCTCTCTTATTTGATGAAATTGGTATTCCCATCTCTTCCCATTTTCTCGCTGTTGGTTAGGAGAATTTTTTAAATTTGGATGAAGCAGTGTGTGATGACTTAGTCAAATGTTTTTACACACACATGAGAAAAGAAGAAATTGATGGGAAGCTGGCAATCATCTCTTAGTCCGTGAGTGTGAGATCTTGATTACAGAAGAAATCTTGGCAAACATTCTGAATATAATTCTTATAGGTAGAACTGACCTTCCCTGTCATAATTGAGATATAACTGATCTTGATATAGGAGAAGTTGTGGATTTTATCTACTTAAACACTGAAAATGCCTATGAAGGAATACTATGGCGTAGACATCTGGACTTACTACCAAGATGCCTTGCATCAATATGTGCTACTTCAATTTTTCCAAGGAGTAGCTTAATTGAAAGATGCAGTCTCTTAGATGAATCAAGAATGAAAAGTCCCACAAACATAACTAAAAATATTAACACTTAGCTATGTGGTGCACAATCTTTTGAAGGGCAATAAGATGAATATCTTAGCAATGATCCTGAAATTTATAGTCAACAAGGGAAGTCATAGGAATACAACTGGTGGTCTGCTATATGAGATGCTTTTATTTTCATAAAACAAACACACGCAAAAGGGGGTTAATTCTGTGTAAAAAAAGTACAAGATACTTTTAAATTTATAAAATCCTCATAAACAAAATAAGTCTATAAATAGAAGGGTCCTATCAACTTTTTGAAAAGATTTTATTAACGTTGAAAATGAAAGGATACTGTTAATTGAAAGGAGTCTGTTAGCACTCGAAAGGAAAGGAGCCTACTAGCACTCAAAAAGAAAGGAGCTTGTTAATCGATAAGAGCCTATTAACATCAAAGTGAAAGGAGCTTGCTAATTGATAAGAGCCTGTTAATTCTCAAAAATGAAAGGAGCCTCTTAGGATAGAAAAACATAACGAGCCTATTGTAAAACTGGAGGATCCTCTTGAAAACACAAACTTATAATGCGGAAATTTAAAAGTTAGGAAAATAGAAAGAACGACACAATCCATTTATACTAGTTTAGCTAATAACAAAGTATGCGTCCAGTCCTTAAGTACCTAACTTGAGTATTTCAATATAAAATCCAAGTAGTAAATTTGACGAGCCTCTCTAAGCTCACAATTATATATTTTTTAAAGTTCTTCAACCTTTCACACTCGTAGTATTTAACAAACCTCTACAAGCTCTCAAAAAGAAATAAATGATTTAACAATATCTCTCAATAGAGTGATTTCACTTTCTAAGGCACAAGAAGTTTAGTATGACTTTCAAGAATATTCATGCTGCTAAAGTATTTCACAAGTTTGTATCTTTTGCAAATGCAGTAGCTCTTCCTTAAGTAGACATTTTTCACAACTAGTCGTTGCTTAATCTACGATATCATTTCTATTAAAATCTTCGATATTCAGATGTTAAGAAGAACATTTTATCAAGGCTTTCGGAGCTAATTATTCGAATTAGTAAAAACCTTCCAAATGTCATAGAACCATTTCTCATGTTAATTCATAAAAAAGGTTCCTCCAAGAAAGGAAGAAATTATCTTATGATTTTATTTCCTTTTAAGAATTATATCATTGCCTATATAAGGAAATAAATCTAATTTGAATTTTGAAATATTATAAAGCTATCATCAAAATCTTTAAACATAATCCTTAAGCTAACATATTTTTGTTTATTTTGGAGTGTCTTTTGACAATCTAGATTGGTATAAACCTAGAAAATTCCATTCCTCCATTCCTTACCAATTCGGATATAAGCTGAAAGACAATATATGAGTGGAGAAGAAAATGAAAGAGTAGTAGACTTCTTGGGTCTTGCCCCACAAAAATCAGCCCCTGCCATACTCCAAAGCATAAATGATCAAATCCTTCAACAACTGAAGGAAATTCTTTCTAATCAAGATCAAATGCGTGGCCAGATAGACAACATGTAGATTTTGCTTCGAAAAATCTCTAAATCTTCTTAATAACTTTGTCGCTATTTTTGTTTGGATTATTTTTACATACTTGTGCTATTTTTGATGCTGTAGTTATTTTCCCTTTACTTTTTGATATTGACAAAGGGGGAGAATCAGTGATATATTTGCTCTTGATGATATTGATGATATATTTGTCCTATTCTCTGCTAATTGTTGAAATATGGTTGAACTGAATTTCGTAAAGTTTAAATCTGTGATATGCATAAACGATAGGCTCCTATCGTAAAAAAGACTCCAGTTATAAGAAAGGCTCCTTCCAATGATGATTGTGAGTAAGAACTTGTAAAGTTTACAGGTATCTTTCGAAATCCTTTATTATTTTTTAATTTAAAAAATATATCTGTTATTGCTTGTCATCATCAAAAAGGGGAAGATTAATAGCTCAAGGTTTATTATTGATAATTTTGATGATAGTTCTATAATATTTCAAAATTCAATTAGATTTATTTCCTTGTATAGGTAATGATATAATTTTTAAAAGGAAATGATATCATAAGATAAATGCTTACTTTTTTTACAGGAACCTTCTTAATGAACTTACCAATTACATAATTTGAACAATTAGCTCCGATATTCTTGTCAAAACTTTTATATTAATGTCTGAATATTGAAAGATTCTAGCATAGATGGTATCAAAGATAAAAAGTCAACTCAAAATTAAAATGAGGTAACAACTAGTTGAAGAAAATACCTATTTAAGGAAGGGCCACTGCATTTGCAAAAAATACACAGATTTGCGAAATATTTTAATGGCATTAATATTCTTAAAAGTTATATCTATATCAAACTCCTAGTGCCTTAGAAAGTAAAATCACTATATCGAGAGACATTGTTAAATTTTTTATATATTTTTGATTGAGAGCTTGTAGGGTTTTGTTAACCACTACGAGTGTGGAAAGTTGAAGAACCTCGAAAAGTTGTACTTGTGAGCTTGGAGAGGCTCGTGAAAATTTACTACTTGAAGTTTTATAGTGAAATACTTGAGTTGAATACTTGAAAATTGGACGAAGATTTCGTTATAAGTCAACCTAGTATAAATTGATTGTGTCTCTCTCTCTCTTAACTTTTTAAATTTATGCATTATAGTGTTTGTGTTTTCAACTTGCACAAGGCTTCATTTGTTTTAATTTCGCAAGAGATTATTTTCGTTTTGAGCATTAACAGGGTCCTTTCGTTTTAAAAAAAAGCTCCTTTTATTTTTAACAGGCTCTTTTCATTTTTTCAAATGTTAGCAGATGCCTTTCATTTTTAAATAGGCTCCTTCTATTAACAAATTTTTTTGTTAAAATTTAGCAGGCTCTTATTATTTACTCTAATTGATAGTAACTTAAATTTTTTAAGTCACATACAATTTATCCAACTCTTGCTTGTGTTTACTTTATCAATAGTGAAATCATATCCAAACTTATGACATAGGATATATCAAATATATCCAACTACAAATAATGCCCAAAATAATTAATTAGATATCTTAGCAAAATATCTCAACAACAATGAAATTCTGTTAGAGTTTGAGATTTGTAATTGTTAAATTTTGACCAAAAGTTTATTGATTTTGGAATAAATTGTTATGGAATGAATGTGATGATAAGAAAGTGATGCCGCCAACAGTTGTATTCTCTAATTTCGTTTAATCCACCTCATGAAAATTGATGCCTAACGTTGCCTACGGTCCTTTGAATCCACGCTCCTTTTCAGAACTCTTGTGGTGCTTCCCTGCGTGGTTAATTAAGGGATGTTTAATTTCATATCTCAATTTATTGTGTATTGGATATTATTGATTGTAAGTAATATATTAAGTACAGTTATTTACAGTTCATTTGGAAGAATTCGTATCTAACTAAACTAGTTGTAGATAAATATATAGAACATACTTACAAACTAATAAATATTGTAGAATAAACTCAACAAATTAATAAATATTCTTACTTGCTCTTATATTATATCTAACATCTCGTCAAGCCAATAGTGAATGAGGCAGCAATCTGAGTTTGGAGCAATGGTTGAGATTACCCAACTCCCACTAACTTGGTAAAGATATCACCCAAGTGATTTTAGATAAATAAAAAGAATATTTGAATGTTGCCGAGAATATCTTGTTCACGTATAAAATGATACTCCAAATTCTGTGTTTTATGGGGCAGAACTACACATAATTGTAGTAGTTATTTACCCATCTATATTTTACGCCTACACTGACAATTGCTACCATTTGGAGTGTTCTATCCATAAACACTGCAATAAGGTAGCCTAGGTCTATCCCCTTCCAATAATAATAGCAGTAACTGATAGTTTTAGTCGCTAATGGTAAACTATTTAGAACATTGATTCAATATATATACTGCAACGATCATTGGATGACTAGATGATATCTGAAATGTACCAAGACGTGAATGAATTAGGTGTATAATAATATTGAAGTTGCATTTCGCAGCCGCTAACTCCTATATGTAGGAGACGGTAAACTTCAAATGCTAAAGAACGTATGGAAGTTGAGGACAATGATTCGGTAAGTCAGAAAAATAGGGGATTAATTGATTGTTTTCAGAGTGTCAATTTGATTTTAAAAAATGGCAGCAGTTTCAGTCAATGCTGTTAAGCTGGTAAGAATAACGAATTAAATAAATATAGTATTGATATGTAGTAGCTATTCTTCATTCCAGTAAACAAAAATAAATTTTTAAAAAAAACATATCAGCTTCGAAGAAACTTTTTAAAACAACTCAAAACTCAATCATGCATTTTCTGATCCAATTAACACCGACTTTCACCACACCCAACGATCTTATTTTCATTCAAAAGACAACAATACATGTTCAACGAGCTTTTGCCTACCAAAGGAAGTACAACTAGGGTTCCGAGAATGGATAATTTAAATGTATTAATACAACACATAACTGGACGTGGGAATTCCGTCTTAAGACAGGATTTTCTTCACAATGGGACGGGCTTTGCACATAACCTCCAAAGGGACGACCATTGGCATTGTCACTCCGCTGCCTGTTGTCATGTCGATGTCCTTACCAGGGATCATTTGCCAATCAAAGCATTGGATCAGGGAACCCAAAGTCAAACCGACAATCCGATGACCTAAATACATTCCAGGGCAAGACCTTCTGCCCATTCCAAAAGCAAGAAAATTTTTGATTGGTCCGTCGCTAATTCCTTCGAACCTTTCAGGAATAAAAGTGTCTGGATCTTTCCATAGTGTAGGATCTCGGTGTAATGCCCATGCATTAGCTAGTATAATGCTGCCTCGTGGTATATGGTACCCAGCTATGGTGCAATCTTCAGATGACACGTGTGGATCAATCATAGGGGTTGCTGGAAACATTCGTAAAGCTTCTAAAATGACCAATCGAAGGTATGGTAATTTAGGAAGATCATCTTCTTCTAGTCTGCGATCTTGACCGATTATATTATCCATTTCATCTTTGAGTTTCTTCAATATTCTTGAATCTTGGACTATCGAAGCCATTGCCCATTCAATACTTACATATGTGGCTTCATTTCCAGCAAATATTATCGCCTATAAACGAAAAGTCACAAAAATTTAGGACATTATTCTATTTTTAAGCTTAATTAGATAACTAGGAGTAATAAAGACAAGAATAACATGTGACATAATAGTACTTTAATTTGTTCACCAACACTGTTTATTAGCTGCTGTAGTAAAGTTAAAAGGATGATCACTAAGCCTATCCGGTCATGAGAAAAGAATCAACAATTAGTCCACAGCATATAATTATCGCGATTGGCTACTATCGATCCTATTCACTCATGAAAAAGATCATCACTTCACATCACATTGTCCCTATTGATGTTAGTATCGCTTTGTAGCAACATAATCAAGAAAGAACATCTATATTATGAACTTACCGCTATGAAACCTTTGATAATCTCGTCTGTAATAGTCTTGGGATCTGACTTTTGCAACAAAAGCAAATTATTAACCAGAGTTTCCAAGCTATCAGGACGCAAATTGCTCCTGCACTCTTCAATCAATTGTTGCATCCAAGAGTCCATCTTTTTGAAATGGTTTAGCAACTTCTTCTCATAACGACCACCATCAAACCACCCCCAAAGATAAAAAAAATCTCTTGGATTCGCAGAATCATAAAAGGGAGTTAACTGGCTCATTTCGCCCACAAACTCGTATGCTCCCTTGTCATTATTATCGCCGAATGCCTTCTTACCAGTCGTCATTCTTGTCATTATATTAAAAGCCAAATCACGAAATGGCGTCTTCATCTCCACCTTAGCAAAATCTTGCATAGAGTTACGAGATAACTTGGTGATCATTTCCTTCACTTCGTCATTTCTAATGCTTACTGACGAATTCAATCGACTATTTGACACCATCTCAGAAGCAACAAGACGGCGCATGATGCGCCAATGTTCGCCATACGGTGCATGATCTACGGAAGTGTAGTTGTAACCTAAATATTTGGCCACCAGCAAAGATGAACGGTTGGCAAGAATAAGATCGGTCTTGGCGGTGAAGCATTCTTCAATGATTGACGCTGACGAAACAATGACCACTCTTTGGTAACCATATTCGAGAGTATAGATTGGACCGTACTTTTCGGCAAGCTTATTGTAAGTAACATACATGGGTAATTTTTGGAGATGAAGGTGACCTATGATTGGAAGACGAGGAGGGCTTGGAGGTAGATTTTTTCTAGTAGCACTAGTTCGGAAGAATATCTGAACAATAAAGACCAAGAAAAGAGGAAGTGCAATTGCAACGTAAAGGATTGTGTCGGCCATATTCGAATCCCTTGGTTGCCTTAGTTGATATGAAGCTAAAGCTGTGCAGTTGTGGAGTTCATAGGGTATGTATATTTATATATAGGTCGAGCATCGTTTATTATTTGCTTTGAGGCGTGGCCAATGATTTTCCACGTTTTGTTTGTTCTGTCGTATGAACTTTCCGCTTGTACCTTCAAAAAATATTCATTTGCGTGCTGTCAATCTGTTTGCAACGTGCAAATCCTTTATTTACTGTAAATTGTTGCTTCAAAGTCACCAGAAAAAAAAAAAAAAAAAAAGCATGAATGACCAAAACAATGCATTCACAATAAGAAATATTTTAACTTACATTTAAAATCATAAATATTAAATTATTGAACTTGATGCATGGGAGTGCATTCACTAGACCACAAGAACAAGTTTCTTTTTCTAACTGGAAACATGTTATCAAGTCCAAGGTTTATCATTTTCTTTAAAGGCTATTCAAGTTGGACCGACGAAAATTTTCGATCTATTCCAAACAACTTAAGTATCAATTAAACATTCAATACACCAATCTTAAAGTACAGAAAAGCTTGGATACGATGGAACTTAATGTAGAGAATTATACCTACACGTACTGTACATTTCTAATAATCATACAACAGGTTCAGTAAGCCTTCAAATTCATTGTGACGTGACGTCTAAAAATTACTGATGTATTGAATATTTCAACGTATTTAATATCTCACAGGATAAATATATATCTCTAATACATATCTCAGCACATCTAATATATCACATGATAAGTTCATATTCCTTAAAACACATTCTCCATATAAGAGACCACGTATATATGCATTGCCCTGTAAGAGTTCCTCATATCAACTGAGGGGTTTATATATATGTAAACCCCTTACTTTATATTTCTAACATTCTTTGAATTCAACTGTTCGTTTAACAAATATTTTATTTAGTATAATCATTCTCTATCTTAGTGTCACGTTTATATGTATCTTCAGATTAATTAAGAAGATTCATGTCACATGGATATTAACTCCAAACTCAACTGCGTGCGGACCGGTAAGTCGGAGATGGCGCAGGCTGAAAAGGATCTTGTTTAATTCTACCCATAAAATAACACTTGTTTGTTGTCCTTTATCTAACCCCTTCAACCCATTACCAGAAAATTACGTAACGGTGCGAGTTGATGGGAGACGTACAAATCTAAATTTTGGCTGTATTTAGATCACTGGAGTCCAATTTTCGTAGGTGCGAAAATTAAATTCACAGCTTTTGTAAGGTCTCGATGCGCTGTTGTGTTGTTGTCATAAAGACATTATGAGATTGGCATTGAGATGGAACGGACGAATGCCAATCATTGGCATTGGATGATTAATGCAATGGCAAATATTATAATGTTATAATTTATAGATAAATAATTAATACAAGTATTATCAATAATATTTGTTATTAAAATTTAAATAATTTTACCGATTCACAATTTTGTTTCTCACACCACAAATCATCAAATTTATGATACTTGAAACAAAAAAACAATTTATTTTATTTTTCTGTGAAATATAGTGTTAGTGAATATATAAAACCAATTAAATTGGCCTCACACAATAGCTTAAGCTATTGTAGTCAGGGACGGAGCTATGTTCATGGGGAGGGGGGCCATGGCCCCCCCTTTCAAAATTTTTTT
>JANVCQ010000232.1:4883956-4906122 GCA_025531925.1 Erythroxylum plowmanianum
ACATGGACAAATTAATTGGCAATGTATTGTCTTCCAGATAGCAAGTAGTATGCTATGGACATCTAGAGAATATGACCCTTTTAAGCCTTATCAGTCAACTGTGGCTCGAGGATTTGGCATAAAAGCAAATATAGTTAATAGATTCATTTCACTCACCATGAAAAGAACTGTCCACTTCACAAAATTTATAAATGAAACATGTTTTCTTTTGGGTTAATTATAAAAAAAACTAAAACTTTACTCAATTTTGTAACACTAGTCCAAAATTTAAAAAGTGACATGAAAATATTTAAACTTTTAACTTGTGAAAAAAATCTGACGTTAAATTATCTGTTAATGTCGATGGCATAACATACCACTTCAAATTAATGATTTCGCAACTTGTTCAAAATTTTTTCCATGTAATCTTTGTTTAACTTAATAAATTTAAAAAAGAAAATTTGTAGTGGACTCTTCCTCCATCTATTCTTCTCTCCTCTCTGTCAACATTCTTTTGAGCCCAACTCCAATCGCCATGCTCCTTCATCATGATAAAGTAAAGCAACAAGATCGGCTACAAACTCATCAAACCCGATTATTGTATTGAGGTGAAATCAACCTTATCTACTGCTAATCCATTTATCAACTTGTGAGATATGTTCTACAATTAACAAAATCGAGAACCAATGGATACAGGCACAGTTGTGGAGGTAGAGGCAGATACATATGCTCCTCTTTTACCTTTCTTTCCACGTTCAACTTTGTTAGATGTAGATGCAAAAGCTTTTATTGAGATTTCTATGCTGGTTTGAACTATTGAGTTGTCTTCTTGGGTTAACTGTGAATTGTTTGCATTTTCCTTCATATGAAAATGAGTTGGCTGCTCTTGGTAAGGATCTTCAAACTAGGCTAGAACTTGAAATTGATAATAGTGAAAAAAATTACTATTAGATTTCCACCATTATCAAAAAGAATCTTAGCTGCATCAAAAAGAAGATAGAGCAATATAGAAATTGTTGGATCCTGATTCTTTTCTAAATTTCTTATTAATTATTTAATTATTTATTCATGCTTGTTTGTTTGTTTAATTATTTATTTTTTATTGGGTCATTTATTGAGTAGGCATGAATAAAGATTGAAAATTTGTTGGAAAGAGTGGGACTTAGTTAGAGTTAATGTGGAGTTAGTGGATTAAAGGTGTAGAGCTATAAAAGACAAAAGAAGGGTAAAATGGGAAAGTCTAAGTTAGTGAGGGGCATAATTGGAAGAATAAGCTAAAGTGTGTCTTAAAATTAGAAGAAGGAGAAGAAAGCAACGTGAGATAGAGAGGAATAGAGGAAAACGTGGGAGAGAAAAAGAAGAAGAAGAAAAATCATTGGAAAGCTTGGAAGGAAGAAGAAAGAAGAAGAAAAAGAAGAGAAATCATCTTGGCAAGGTAAGTTTAACTTCTTCTTCTTGCCTTGTTAGAGAAAGAGTTAGAAAGAGAAAGTGTTTGTGTAGAGAATGGGTGTTGGATTGGAAGAATATGATTTAAGGAACCCATTTTATTTTTAGGGTTTTTAAGCTAGGTTTTGGGTTTTCTAACCTATATGGACTATGGATAGGTTAGGTTTGAGCTTGATTTATGTTAATTTCATTTGTTGTGATTTTGAAGTTTTAGGGATTTGTTGTGATTATGGAAATTGGGGGATTTCCATTTGAATTGGAATTGAATGAGAATTTTGGTTGTGATAGGTAATCAAGGACAACCTACCCAAGAGCAAGAGGAAGGGCCAAATTGAATTTGGATTTTCAAGACTTAAAAGGTGGGTAATTTATTTATAGTTGTTGTTTAATGGGCAAAATGCCTTATGTGTGCATTGGTGCTAAAATGACTTGCTTTGAAAGGTTGTAATCTGGAAATTGCATTATGATGTATGGCATTATGATAAAACAATTGAATTGTGTGTATGATCATGTTATGCCATTGAATTGAGTCATGGCATTTTGTATAAAGAAAAAGCATGAGAATATGAGATTGTGAATGATTGAATTAAGCATGGAATTTGATTGTGTTTGGGCGAGAGAGGAATCGTTTCGTAGTCACGTGTACATCGACATAAAGCCTTCTCCCGGCTGCCCGCTTGTGGCCCACAAGATCTAAAAAGTGAACTCGTTTCGTTCACGGAGTAAACCTCGATTTCTCTGTTTTGTTCCACGGAACCCTCGAGCCAAATTGTGTGTGCATTTGCATTTTGATGTGTTGAGTTATGATGACATTTTGAGTGCTATGCTTAGATGTGAATTACATTCAATAGGTTCTATGGGATGATGTATTGAATTATGAGATATGTAATTGAATTGTGAATGCTGAGATTCATTGTTGGTCTATATAGATATTTGTATATGTTTGACTATGTGGCTCATCGTCAATGGCTATAAAGATATTAGCCACTGAGCTGTGTAGCTCATCTCACAATTTTTTCCCTCCTCAGGTGCAGACCGAGAAGAGTAACGATCCTTATAAGGCATTTGGAAACTCCAAGATAGCTAGGATTCTTTTCTACTAAGTTAGTAACATTTGGCTAGCTTTATAGGCATATCAAACATGAGTATCTTTTGTATTTTGTATTAAGTTTGATGTGTATGTTGATATGTAAGTAAAGCTTGTGCAAACATTCATCGTGTTTAGAAATGAGAATGAAAATTTGAGAAGTTCTTTTTGTATGACTATGTTATTTTAAAATTTGAGTATGATGGATGTGCTTATCCTTGGTTGAGATTTCCAATTGTTGTTAGTGTTAGAATAGCATGTTGGAGTGGGAAAGCTTGTATGTGATAAATTATTGGAGTTGAGATTTAAGAAATAATGAGATGCATTTTGTAGTTAAGTAGTTAAATGAATATGAAGTGGTTTTTGCACTAAAGGGTGGAATTGGAGGAGATTATGAGGAAAGGGGATGTTTGAATGGATTTAGGATCCACTGAAGGGGTCTTGGAGGGTGAAAAGTTTCGTTTCACCCAAAAGTTACACAGTTTGCCCGTGTAAAATCACACAGGCCGTGTAATTTCTGATGTTGAAAAACTGCCAGACCAGAAAGTCACACGGTCTGACCGTGTAAATTCACACGGTTCGTGTTTTATCCAAATGATAGAATTTTACTTTGAGGTCTTTATGAAAGTTGTATTTCTAGAAGTTCTCTTTCAAACCATCTAAAAACGACGTCAATTTGACTTCTGGAGCAAAAGTTATGGCAATTGTTCCAATGTATGTACAAAATGAGTAAGGACATAAACATGTTGGATTCTTTTGGTCATAACTTCTTCGTCTGACCTCCAAATTAAGTGATTCTTGAAGCGATAGATTCCTAACACGTTTTTCTACCTTTCCACAAAAACTAATATCCTTTGGTGTTGAATTCTAAAAGATTGATTGAAAGGAAGTGAGGGTTCTTTAAAATAATCCTACAAGGAAACCCGCTCACACTTTTTGACTCCGGAACGATAGTTGGGCTCCAGGAATGGGGTCGAACAGAAATACCTCTCTACCTTTCCAAGGGCAGCCTCTTTTATTATGTCCTTTTTTATGGCAGTGGCTGCATGTGATGATCATGCCCTCCTAGACATATGATTAGCAATTTTCTTTTTATTACCTTTTGTAGTCTTTTGAGGCTCATTAACACCCTTTTTCTAGTTGTTTTAGGTCTACCAGGTTCTTGTTTGAATTCTGGTGGCCTAACAATTTCTTCATTGCTAATGGGTCAATCCTTCATACTAGGCAATGGTTGAATAGACTTACCATATGCTTTGACATATTGACTCTTCCATAACCAACTTGAAGTGTACTCTTCAAAATCAACCCTCTTGTCTCTGAAAACAATATGACATGTGCACAAGGAATGCCAAAGAGGGTATATCTCCTACAAGAGCAAATTTTATCTTGAAGCCTTACCATATTTCTTTCCTCACCATGATCAATCTCATACCCTCCTTCTCCATTGTGATAAATTGAGCAATGTTGGCATTCTTATCAATAGTTTCCTATATTCTTGACCCCAAATTTCCTTTCCACTTCACAGCCTCTTTTCTTTTCCTCACAATTCTTTTCATCATTTCTCTTCTAATGTGATCAAACAACCCTAAAATTGACGACTTTCTTGCATTAAGTAGAGTCTTATTGAACACCTCACATAAGTTGTTATCAACCAACTCAATCATAAAGTCTTCCCTATGGAATGCCTTATACCATTGTTGAACTGGTATATAGCTCTCAATATCTTCTGCTGCCCTTTCCTTCTTAGCTCTTAGCTTTTATAGATTTTCTTCAAACTTCCTTACTATATATGATTTTGCAATCTTCTAAAAGTCATCTCTTTCCCTTTATATCCTCTTCCTTGCCAATTCACATAAACATGTCGAGCACAAAATCTGTGCTCAGCATCTGGACACAAATATGCAATGGCTCTATCAAGTTCCTATAAGGAAAAACATATCCATTTCAGTAGCAAAATCATTAAAATTTAAGTTTATTTAATCACAATTGTAGTAAGCACATAAATAGTACAAACATAAAAGTAAAAGAAATTATGTGAATAGCTTTTATCTTTTGTTGGTCTGTCATTATAGTCTAACCAATTATAGAGCCCAAGTAAGGTAAATCTTCTTGTAGTCTTTCAATGAACTACTTCCAGGTGACAATAATCTCATCTTCAACGATAGCCCAAGCAACGAGAAACATTTGATTGTTTCTATCTCTTCCCACAGGACATAGCAGTTCACCCTTAGTGATGGTCTTAAGCTAACATCCGCCGTGATAATCCCTGCACCCATGCCTAAACTCGTGTTTAATATCTTCTAAACATATATACATTCTTTCAAAAATAGGTGAAGATGTTTGGATTAGCTAAGACATAGTCATTTGAATTGTGCTACCTGAGTTGGTATGCCTAATGACTTCAACATAAGACCGAAGCTTCCCAAACTCCTCTTCAATGTTGGTTACAACACTGTCTAATATTTTTTCTTTGCTCTTCTGAGTAGACATATACATACTTCAACACCAAAACAATCATTAACATAAAATTTAATATTCTCATTCTTCATAATTGGCTCCCTTTTAAGCTTATCCATCAATAACTCAAATAAGATTTTGGTATTCATCCTAGGATTTGTATAAACCTATTACAGTCATAAGTGTCCTTGAATTTCCTAAATTGAAATGACTACAGCTTCCTATGAAATGCTCCATCTATATACCAAGGGTAGTCCTTTGTCTTAGATTTACCTTGGAAAAATTTGGGATTATTTTTAGTAAGCATCCTAGCCCTCTTTGTTTTGATGGAAAACAAACTAATTGCATGCTTAAATTGCAAATGATTAAGAAAAAGCATCTCTAATTCAATGTAAGGCTCAGCTGCATTTTCATCATAAACAGGGTATTTTCTTTGCCTGCTTGTCACATCATCTACCATATAATCTATGTCACTAACAAGTTCCCCATATTCATTACTGTTATAATATTCAGGAAAAAAAAACTACCTCTTCTTCATCATCTCCATCACTTTCATCTCTTGCATCATCTTCATGCTCTCCATCATCTCCATCATCTTCATCGTGTTCATCCCCTTCCTCTAAATCCTCTTCACCATATTAATCCTCCATATTTGCATCATCTCCAGCATATCCATCATCAACATGTGAGACATCATATAAATTTTCTACATTCTCAACATTTTCATCATTATTATCAACATTACCTCCAAACCCTACATTATTCACATCCTTACCATTATCTCCAAATTCATTATCCTAATTAAACTCATTATGTTCATCCCCAATCATTTCAACAGGGAGCATGTTCAATATAAATATCAATACCACTTATAACCATCATCTCACTAACCATATGTAACACATTAGCATCATCTTGTACAACCCTCAAACCATTAGATAGTTTAAAACCAGGCATAAGATAATAAATCTTTTTCATATTGTTATACCTGCTTTTTTTTTACATACATTAACCAGTCTAAAGTAGCTGAGTAAGTCAGGATCAAATTCAATTTCATCCACAAAACTGCCCTTATAACTAAGATTACCAGCCATATTCATGAAACATCCCGCATGGTGAAAGCTCATAATTACCACATCAAATGTCATTATTCCAAATTGTAATGACTAACCCTAGGAAAAGCAAGAGACAAAGTAAGAACGGTGAAAAAAACCTTGTAGTTAAAGTGAGAAACTGAGGTATAACACTTGATGCTCAACATATTCATAATAATTTCATTCTCCAACTAATTCTTTAAAAACATATGGTTTAAGAGGAATACATGGAACATTAAATAGAGTTACAATCATTATAGGAGATATGAACAGTATAGTGAACTATTTATCATAAAAGTGGATGTGTATGGTGAAGGAATATGAATAATGATTGTACAAGAGTGCCACCTAATAGAATATGTTAGCAAAATGTTTTCATATTGATACAAGTAGTTCTTAACATTGGCGATGAGCATTAAATGATAGTTATATTATCTAAAAAGAGGGCAATTTTTGATTGAAACTAAGCAATATATTCTTAATTATTTAATAGATTATAAAATCACTTCTTTTTAGCTAACTTGGCTTCCTAATTTGATTGCTTTCCATTTCCCCATTCTCTATAAGAAGGGAAGTCATAATTCTACAATCGATTCATTATTTCGCATGATAAGTTCTGAGTTATTTATCTTTTTCAGTATCACAAGTGCAACTAAAAAGAGATAAAGGAAAACTAGAGAGGAGATGATTCTATTCAATGCAAGGCTAACTTAGATTAGTCAAGAGGAGTATGAGGAGCATCCTATACATATAATAATGAAACCTTAAATTTGAAAAGATGATTAATAATAAATAAGTTAGTGGCATTATGTATTAAGCTCATATCTTTGTTTCATGCACAATGACAGTATGTACTAAGCTCATATAACTGTTTCATGTAATAGCTTAGGGAGGTCATTCAGGTTAGTTAAGTATGTGTAAGAAGTTAATTTTTTTAATAAGTTACAAAGGAATTTATATCAATACGTAAGGACTGCAAAATATGTTCAAAGAATAAGTGTGAGAAAATGGATTCTCCTACTTTACTTCACTGCTAACCATTAAAACTAAGTATGGTCTAACATCAACATAGATTTTATAGAAGGTTTACCATAATCACAAGGATAGTTAGTAATATTTTCATTATTCCATCCATATATGGTTCTGCAAATTGCTAGAGAATGCATGTCAAATCCTCATATAACTACTAACATGATGCTTTATAAACTTACCATTAATAAGTTAAATAGTTAACTTATTGTTAAAAGTTAGCAAGTTAACAATTTAAGTTGTAAAGGAAGAGATAGTTTGTCTTATAGTCTACTTGCTAGAGTTCTAAGGTGGATCTTAAAAGGAAGCTTATATTATGCTTTTTCTATAGAGATATGTTTTTTCCAAATATTATTTACCTCTCTTTAATAGGCCTTTCCTTAATACATTCATATATGATTTGTTAATTTTAAAAAAGCTCGATCTAGTCCTTCAAGGATAGCTTAGCAGTGTTGTTGCATTTAACTTAACTGTGCTGAAACACACAAATAAACATATGCTACATTTTGCATAAGTTTAAAAGTCTTATATCAAGTTAATTTAGGAATGTAAACACTTTGACAACTATTTCTCAAGAACTGTAATATTAATGTGTTTGTATATAAAGGACCATAAGATGAATGAACTTTTCAAACTATAACCCTTTTTGTTTCTTGGGACTTTTGGAACTATAAAGAATTGAGACTTTCGTGATACATGGAATATAAATACAAACCTTATCAAACTTTTAATAAATTCATTTTCCATCAATAATCTTTCTAATATAGTGGAGAAATTAAAAAAAAAGAATCAAAATAGAAAAATACAAAATACAAAAGGAAACTATAACAGTCCTTAGAAAGGGAATCCGATGATGGTATATATGGTACTATCATCATTGACCAGAATGATATCTACCAAGTACCTTATAAATGACATTATAGAAGTTATCTCCATCTTCCCTTCATCTTAACGTTGAAAGTTAATACACAAATGAGCAAAATAATGAGTATATGAAACGTACTTGACAATTACAGGAGAGAAACAGGAAGGCAGATCAGTCAGATGATGCTTGAATGACACAACATTACCCCTTGATCGGAGACTAGAAGACAGATCAATCGATGGTGATGATGCGTGAAGGAGGCAACACAACCCCTTGAACAAAGACCGGAAGGTGGATTGGTCAACGAAATTGGTGAAGGAGGCAAAACGAAGACGATGAATATTTAGGGATTAAAGTTTAATTAGGGATTCTATAAATTTTGATTTTCTATTATGTAAAGAAAACTTATCACTGTCCAATGTTTATTTTTAACGTAGCATTTAAATTCCACTTGGCTCTCCATACCCACTTTTATATATATTAATGATACGTGTTTTACATGCCCACATTTCCGTCCAAAATTGTTTAAAATTGAGCAGACTCACAAACATTTAGCCCTTAATTGAGCAAATTATAATGTTTGACCTAAATTAATTAAACCTAGAAACTTCTGGCCTCAATTTATGCATTTATCCCATTTAATCCTAAAGAGACACTTTTCTCTATATTGGGTTTTAATTATCCAATTTTTTTAAAAAACCTACACAACAATTCACATAATTGAGTATATAAAAGTATTTTCTTTATTGTATTATGCTATTATATATTTCCATATTATTATTTGACATCATTCAATTTTCATAGTATTACACTCACAAATTTTGATTAATAGTATTTTGGAAGTTAATCTATCTTTAGAATTTAGATACATTTTCTTGTTTAAAATTTAGGGTGGAGAAAATCTAAACTTTATAGTAAATTTAACACAACACCTTTGATCCTAAGTTTTCTACCAATCGACAAGTTCGATTCAAACATTCTAGAGTGAATAATTCTAACCCTAACATTTTAAAAACGTTAAACTGTAACCACACCCTAATGGAAAATTCAAACCTCTATGTTAAATGCCAGGTCAGCACTAACCTGTCATTTTTAAAATATTTTTATTATTTTTTGATCCCATGTATCACGTCATTGCTAGCGTGGCAAGGTGGGACCCACTTTTTAAAAAATATATATTAAAAATTTGAATTATTTATAAAAGTGAGACATTTTTATTTAATTTATTTATAATTCTTTCTCTCCTCCCTGCTTCTTCTTCTTCTTCTTCTTCTTTTCTCTCCTTTTAACACAGATACACATAACTAAAGTTCCTCTATTTATCCGGTTTGCAAGTTGGCAGATCATGATTGGAGAAGGCTCCACAGTGTTTCTTCTTTTAACTCCCTGAACGCAAATAAGCATACTTGTGATTTTCTTAGTAATGGAAAAAAGAGGTGACACTTTTAGCTTGTGATCTTTTTCCTTTTCTCTGAAGGACTTTTCCTCTATGCAACATCCTTTAATTGATCTTTATAATGTACTAGATGACGAGTTGTAAAAATCCAATAAATGCCCGCTTGTTTCTTAGATTTCAGTTCGGCTTTGGGATTGTTTCCTAAATTTTGATCAGATTGATAATTGGAATTAATTGAAAGGCCAAACAAAACAACTCTAGCAAATTCCGTGTTCTTTTCATACTCACTCTCCTTCATGGATAGCAATTTTGTAACATCCCGTCATTTGAATTAAGATTAAAATGGTGTTGATTAGAGATTAATGAGAAATTAGGAGGCGTAATTCATGCTCATGCATCATTGTATATTCACACATATGTGAATATTTATTTTGATACATTAAAAAAATTGTACATGCATTCATTAACATTTTTCGAGTATAATTGATTTATAAATGTGATTAAAAATGCAAATTGCATATTATTTGCATTAAAAATTTATTTGGAGAATGTCATTATTATTTCAAGATTTTTGGTAAATTTTAGAGAATTTTTGAAATTTTGAGGTATTTTTGGACTAGGTTATGGACCAATGAAATAGTAACATTTGGAAGCCTAGCATGTAGCCATGTGGCTCACATGCAAGGGACACACGTTACCACGTGTGTTTCTGGAGAAGGGAGAGAAGCTTTTGGGTTGATCACCGAATGCTTCCCAAATTGTTTCCTCCAAGTTTCCTTTGCTTTCAGAACCCTTTTTGATCTCACATCAAATTCAAACTTACCAACCTGACTGTTACTTGATTCAATGGAGTTATTATAATTTCCTTTCAACCACCAAAGCTCTGCTCATTTTTGTCAATACTGGAGATTTTATTGAAACATCAGTTGTGAAATTTATGTACATTTGTTTTACTTTTATTGCTACAAATAGTTGAGGCAAGTAAGTAGCTCTGATAAGTTTATTTTTTCAGTGTAAATATAAACATGCATGCATGGGTTTAAGAAGTGAGGTTATAGTGGTATATGAAACTAGATGATGGATTTGAGAATTAGGAATTGTTCAAAACTGTATAGAATCTTTGAGAAGTGAGGTTACGGTGGTATATGAACTAGATGATGGATTTGGGAATTAAGAATTGTTCAAAATTGTATTGAATGGATTATGGACTGAGAAATAAGAAAATTATGTAAGTTGATCAAGAAAAATATGTTTTTGTTATGGTTTAAAAGATTATATATATGGTTGGTGTTTATGCTATGTTTTCTTGTTGATATGCGTGAGTATTTTCGAAAATGTTTGAAGGAATTAAAATGAGTTTGATCGTAAGTTGTAATGAAAATGGGAAGATTCAGATGAGAGAAAAAAAAAAGAAGAAAGAAAACTATATGATGAAATGAGGTTGTTGTTGTTGGATAGTAGCAAACACGTAGAAGCAAAGTTGGAACATGCTCTGTTTTCATTATATATGCATAAATGTTTGGGTAAAGTTAGTGATGAATTTTTGTGAGGTTGGAATTAAAGAGAACTTAGTGTTGTGTTTTTAAGAAGGATTAAAATGACAAAAAAGAAAAGAAATTCAACAGATGAAGATGGAAGAAAAATGCAGAAAAATGATTTATGTTTACGTGAACTATACAATTTTTGTTATGTATGTATGAAATTTTGGAATTTTGATTTATTTGTGTTGGGTTCAATTGAGATGGAAGTAGAAAAAAATGGTTTATGCAGCAGATATAATAGTTGTGATGTGTAGGAATGAAGCAAAAAAAAGAAAAAAAGAAAGAAAGAAGGAGAGGAGAAGTGCAGCTCGGTGAAGAAGATGAAGGTTGGTGTTTTAGAGAGATAAAAGGTGGTGGTTGTATGTATGGGTTATGAGCTAGAGTATCTCATTGAACAGCCTTAAGGTTTTTGGCTATAATTTTTTCATCCAAACTCCAAATGAATTGAAACTTAGATCAGTGGATTCCTAAGACATTTTTCTTTCTCTCCATAAAAATTTAAAGCTGTCTGAATTAATTTAGAAATGGCTGATAGGATGAAATTTTGGAAGTCTGCTGGAATAATTTTGAACTGGAAAATGTTCATGATCATGCTTCGGTATTCTAATTATAACTTGAGCTGTAGATTTATGAATGGGTTGATTTTTAATTCATAATAAACTAGAGACATATTTCTACAACGTTCTTGAAGAAGTCAAATTTTAATTTTGTCTCTAAGATTTTCAAAATTGGCATGTAATTGAGTCGTAGCTTAAGTTGAAGCACCACCAGAGATAGAAATCATATCCTATGGTTATTGAATAAACTATATTGATTTAGGCCGAATTAGACTGAGTTGTCTTCACCAAAGTTGTAGCTTAGTCTCTTAGATTTACAATGGTATAAATTATGTAATTTTTGGATATGTTAATTGAGAGATATGGGTTGTACAACTTGAATGCATAATCATGCATTAACCAAAATTTTAAATGTGCATAGTCTGTGGTATTTTGAGCATAACTCATAGAATAATGAACTAAATTGAATGATCTTGGTATCAATAAAGACTTAAGACAAAAGAGAATAATTTGTTAGAAGGAAGGGTTACCAAATTCCTTCACTTTCCTAATGAAGTTAATTGTGCAAAATGGACCCGAAAGTTTACTTTTAAACAAATATGAGTTGATCAATGGAATGTGGATATCCGAATGATTTTTGTGACAAAATAAATTATAAGAAACCCGAAATTGTCATGAACATGCATTGTACATAGTTAATATACATGAATGTGCATTAATGAATACAAAATTGTGCAATATTATGATATGTGTATGTATTGTATGTATAAAGGAGCACGTTGAATGATTACATCCAAACATTACTGGGACATCAAGACAGTAGCTGTTTGGAGCATACTATGAGTAACCTAAGATGGTCTCGTCATATTTTTTTGTACATTATTGAATTATATTGCGATCTTATTGAATTGTACTGAATTGTGTTGATTGTGTACTGGATTTCGGACAATATTTGTATGAGGCGTTTTGATGCATGAGAATAATATTAGAAGTGCTATTTGAATGTGAATGCATCTGCTTAAATGATTTTCTGATTCTCAACTGAAAGGTTGAATGCTGGACCTAATCTGATGACCACTGCTACTGTGACTGTTACTGTAATTGATACTGTGATCGATATACTATTATAGTACATGCAAATGAAAATGATTGAATTGATGACTAAATTGTGGCATTCACTTCATTCCAATGCATGTAATATAAAGGAGTTGTGACTGATGTGGCTACTAATACTGTTACTAATATGAGTGTTAAGCTCCCGCATATGTGATTCAAGCCTATGGCTCACTATGTTTAATGAGGTAAAAGCACACAATCACAATAAAATAAAAATGAATGTGAGTCTCACACATGTCGCATCCGCATATAATTTTAATTCATTGAATGATTTGCAAAGCTGTGTGAATGTTGATATATGGTTGAACTGTTTATCTGATAAATGATTTATCTGTGATATTATTTAACACTTGTTAAGTGGAGTTGAGTTGTATAATTACATGCTATAATTGATCTTGTTTTATGACATCAGTGAACCATCGAGGATGGTTACTCTACTGAGTTCGCAAAACTCATCAAAATTGTACCGTTACTTTTCAGGTTCGAGAGTGAGAAAACCTAGCTTCTAATACTCCGTAGAAGCATATTTTGTGCGACTGTTACAGTCAGATTTTGCTCAGAGGTCAGTCAACTAAGATTGAGGACTTAGCTATTTCTTTCATATTTATTGTATTTGGTGTGTACTGAGATGTTTAAACACATAGGATAATGTTGTAAATTAACCTTAGATAGTATTGTGTTGTATGAAACAATATAAATTATGGATTTTGATTAATGTGATAACATTTTGTTTTTAGAAAATGTGTGGATTATGGTTTAGTATATGATGCCAAGATATATACAGTAAAGGTGAGATAGTTAACATGTCATTTTTGACAGGCATGTACACGTGTATTCGATGGACACACATGCATATGTTAGTTGGGAATGGGTTGTTACAAGTTTTGCATCAACATTAGAGATGAAAGATTGTAGAGAGCATGTTTGTGAAAGAGTAGGCTTACTCACCAGCGAATCGGGATTGGCACTTGTACCATTGTATGTACAACAAATTTGAATGTAGTTGAGGAGGGTTTGCCTGGATAATATAGGTTGGATAAAGCCAACGTGAACTTGTGATATGTGCTTAATTGGTTATGAATTTATTCCATAACACTTACTAATTATTGCTATGAGTTAGGATTTTCACTTTAGTTTATATTTGATTTTAGGCACAATGTAGAAGTGAAGGAGCTAAAGAGAGTATAAAGCAATATATTTGATTCGTTTTCGAAGATCCATACTCACTTGTCTTCATGGAGCAATAAGAAGAAGATTAAAAGCAAGAGAAGACAAGAAAACACCAAGAAAGATGAGATATATATTGAAAACATCAAAAGGAGGAGTGTAAAGCATGACTCACAGCATGCATAGAAGCGTCATGTCTCACGCGCATGACACACCTTGCATGGGTATGAGACACCTCTCAAACCCATGCAAGGTGGCTCACCACCGTGAGCCAATCACTCACCCCTGTGAGTCTTCGACAGCTCACCCAAAACCCTATATTTTTAATATAAAAGCATCTTTTGACGGCAAAAACTGGATGTTTTCATCTAGGAAACTTCGAGAGAAGATGAGAAGAAGGGGTAAAGCTCAATTCATTTGGAGACCCATGGTGAGCTGGCATCCTGGAGCTAGCTTGGAGGTAACATCGATGCCGACAACTTGGTTAAGCATTTTTCTTTGTATTTGTTGTTTCTTTCTCTCTTTAGGAATTGATTATGTTATCCAATAGTATGGACTTGGGTTTTGTATATGATGATCGTATTCTCATTATGGTTCGATTGTTTGTGTATGAACTCATAGCTAAAATTTCAATATAGTCTGTAGTTGTTATATTTTATATTTATTTGTAGCGACTAATGGCTCATAATGTCTTGATTAATCTGTTTTCCTAAATCGTAATGGGACTGTCTAATTAAATCTAGAAATTGTATCCTAGGTTATTAGATGGCTAGGTTTAATTAATGATCATCTCTTAATTAAACACGACCTAAGGAAAAAACTAGAGTTAACAGAGCATGTTGTTAATCTACGATTAATAGTTGCTAGGAGAGGTATAAGAATAACAATTCAACGAAATATGTCTAATTGAGTATAGGCTGAGATTGAACCAAAGAACCAGATTCTTAACGAATTCATCACTTTCATCATTTTTGCATGTTTTTTAATTTGTTTTAATTAGTTTTGTTTCATTTTTATTTTTATTTTCTTATTTCAAACCAAACAAAAACCCCCATAACCTAAACACCAGCTATTTTCATAACAAAAGCTATCCGAACACTCTTTGTAGAATTGACATAGACCCACCACTACTACAATAATAAGTCTAGTTTATTTTTGGTAGCAATACGACGTGCTACTGTCAACTTGTGATAAAATGCACAACTTCCCACCTATTAATAAATTCCAGAAGAATTATTTAAGCCTTTCAAAAAGCTGATAGTCTGCGGAACAATTACCATTTTACTTGAGATGTAGATACAACTAACAAATTAAAGGTAAGCAATGATTCAAAATGGTGCAAATAATTAGTAGGGTAAAATATATAAATTGTGGACTCCATCTATTCATTACTTAGCATGATAGAATACCATGGAGTCAATTGCATATTACATCATGATATAATAAAACCTATTAATATCAGATAACAGAGTGTTAGCAAGATATTGACTCTTCTAGATGTACAACAATTTGTAAAGTGAATAACTAAACTACATCAGCATCTTGAACAATAATGTGTTAGAGATTACTCCATGCAAAGATTAGAAGTGATTTATAAAGCCCATAAATTTTTTAATGTTTTAGGTTGAAGATGCGGCCCCTCTTTGCATATAAATCATTTCAACTCATACACTTCCTATAAAGTCAAAAATAACTCCTTAGAATAAACTGTCGCTACAGAACGAAAGCAGTGTTGATTTTGCTTGGACAACCTATTTCAACATGAAGAATTTACATAGCAAAGCACAAACATATTGTTGCATTAAGTAAATAAAGAAAAACAGCTTTTGGTCTTACCTGTATAGAAATTAGAAATAAATATCAAAACAGGAAGAAACTCATCAGCTCCAAGAGGATTGTCATTTGAAGAAGAAGCATTAAACAGCAAATTATTTATAACCTTGCAACAGTTGAGAATGCAAACAAGCTTGTCTCTTGGTGCTTTGTAGATATTGATTTTTTTGTAGCTCTTTCTGGGCAAGCTACCAACAAAGACATAAAGATGCATCGTTACTCTTAACTTGACAATAAATGTTTACAGTCTTAGGCTATCATTTATAGTTGCCACCACTGGCAAATTGGAAGTTAAGTTGGAAGTTAAACTTTCTCTTTATTTCTCCGTCGTATAGGAATCCCTTTACCAAACATAATAAGAAGATCAAGGTCAATATTTCAGCATCTTTACAAATCCCGAACTTCAATCTCAAAATCTCCAAGATAGACGAGACTAGCCTCGGAGGCACTAAAGAAGGCGTGCCTCTGCCAAAAAAAGACAGTTTCAAGATGTGGGTGATCATGGAAATCTGCTCTCGTGGAGACCATCTCCCTTTGGAGCAACCCTAGGATTCGTGGGTCGTCGTGTGTTGTTGTTGCAGAGCCGAGAGCAACGATTGGGAAATCGCAGTAGTGGCAGCGCTTGCGACACAAAGGCAGGTGAACGTAAGCTAAAGTCAGGGGGTGTAGGTGATGGTGATTTCTGGTAGGTGAGTCATTTTGTCGAACAGGTGGTATGGTTTGCGCTGATGCATAATCATCTTCACTCAGCTCATCATCACTGAATATTTCTTCAGGCTTGGTTCTGTGTCCTCTTGCTTTGCATATTTTTCACATAGTGTGCGTTTATATGTGAGTTTTACGAGTAAAGTTTGTCGCGTTAAGCTGGTGGGGTTTTATATTGATGAAGATGGAGTCTAAATGACCAAACTATCCTTATCCATTAGCGTAATGATTTAGAAAGTGGGGATATTTTGATAATTTGAGTGCATGATGGACTTTAATCTGGAGCTGGCCAACGTGCTTTGTGGAGTGGGAGAGAAAAGATGAAGAAGGGAGGAGAGAGAGAGTTATAAATAAATTAAATAAAAAAGTTCCCACTTTATAAATAAATTCAAAATTTTAATTTTTTTAAAAATATATCTCCCCTTGTCATTTCAGCAATGACATAACACATGAGACCAGAAATAAAAAAATATTAAAAAATGTCAGATCAATGCTAACCTTGCATTTAACAGAGGATTAAATTTTCCATTAGGGTAGGGTTATAATTTAATGGTTTTTAAATTTTATGGTTAGAATTGTTCACTCCGGAATGTTTTGGTCAAACTTGTCGATTGGTGCAAAACTTACAGTCAAAAGTATTTGTCTAAATTTCACTAAAAACTTATTTTATTTTAAAAATTGTAAAATATGATTCAAAATATACTATTTCTTCAATTGATATATGTTAGATTATAAGATTCAACCATAGTTTTATGAATTTGAGGTTATGCATGATTACCGTAATAAAGTTCATTAAGAAGAGTTTGATTCCGGTAAATGGTACTAAAGCAAGTAAATTCTCACTTACAAAATTTTAAAATTATTTCAAGATTTGAATGTTTAAAGAATTATTAACAAGAAAAAAATTTATGGATTGATGAAGACATCAATTACAAAGAAAACATATTGTTAAGATATTTATTGAGATATCTTATTAATTAATTTTGAGCATTATTTGTAAATGGACATAGTTGGATATATTTGAATTTTTATTATGATACGAAATTTACCTTGTGTGAGATTCTTGAAGATAAGATGACATGAAGATAAAATCTTAGTAAATATAGGATTTATTTGGGACAATATCACCGTACCTTAATAAAGATAATGTGTATAATTTTTGGTGATTTGGTAGCTATATTTTTGGCAATTTGAGCTTTCTTTGGCAGTTGCAATTTCGATGATTTTGAGCAATTTTTGTTGCTATGTTCCATATGCATAACATGAAATTTGGATATCTGAATAATCGTTCTTTTACAGGAAAAACACATAGAAGTGTTTGTGGGTATGTAGCTGTATTTTTATAGGGTTTCAGTGGTGAAACACCTATTCCATTGTTGATTTGTGCTACTATTTTTGGAAGGTATTGTAGAGATAACTTATATGTTTGGCAACAAATATTGTTTGCTATGAAATCTATTATGTTAAATCCATCCATCGACTTTTAGGTTAATGTGTGTTTTGTGGGCTTTGAGTGAAAGATTAAAAAGTACATAGCAATTTTTTTGTTTGAATGCAGTCCATAGTGAGACATATATCTATTGATTTTTGTTGCTGTGAATGTGGACTTTCAGAGATCAATTACAAAGTAAAGCAACAAAAATTTTGTTAAAAAAATAAGGAACCAATTGAGGAATATATAGCAGCTGCACTTTCTCTGTTTTTGTGAACATTAAACGATCTATCCATCTTGGACAGTTGCGTGATTTTTCTGGGTTGTTCAGATGTTGTTTTGTTGTGAAAACATCCAGTATAAGCGTGATACTGCAACTATATTTTTGTTGACGTTTTGATATGAAACATTTGCTCGATTGATGTTTATTGATGTTGTTGTGTGCGTAGATTGATCGTGATTCTTCTCAATAGTTCAGAACAGATATTATTCTACCACTTCCTATACTTTCGGTTGATAAAGTTGCATATTTAGGGGAGTATTTTTATCTCAAGTCTCTTTGTTGTTTATGTACGTATTGATTTAATCACTTAAGTTATTTTGTTCTCATCTTTATTATCAATCATTGTGGCAAAAATCATCTATTGAGGTTAGCACGAGTTGGTCGTGTTATTAGGAGTAAAATACTCTCACTAGGTGTGAGAATGAATGGATAATGTCAAGGAGTAAGTGGAGTCAACTCTGTAAAGTCTTATGAAATATTATTATTCCTTGGTGAAGGTGATTGAGCTGGATGAGAACCTTGCAAATGTAGCCAAGATGTGTCAAATTGTATTATCAAATATTGGTTGTCGATTTAGTATTTGCGTATTTAATTTTTTTATTTGCATTTTCTAGAAAATTAACAATTGCTTTGTATCAAGCAACCGACGGAAACAACTTAAAACAACAGCGACAAAACTAGAATTTGTGAAACTACACCTTTTTGAATTCTCACGCATTATTGCATAAAATTTTTGAACATAATAAAGTATCATTAATTTTTCACTTAATTGTTAAAGTTATTTAATGTCCTTAACTAGGAACATCTCCAATTTAAAATGCATTACAAGCAATTTTAAATGAGAGAATATCAAAGTGTAAGATTTAAAATATGGATCTAAACCACTCTACTTTCAATAAACCCAGGTTGGATAACCAAACTCATTGCCACATCAAAGATCTCAACAACCCAATACTACAAGTCACATCAAATCTTAGAAATTAACATGACCCTCATTTACATAAATTATCTTTTGGTTAGTGTGCTAACCTTACAATTAAATTTCCACTCGACAAGCTAGTGATTAAAATGTTTACAGTCACATTTAGATAAACCTAAACTATAAGAAAAATAAAGTTTAGCGACGACAATTACCGATAGAACATCTACATTATGTCACAAAGCTAAGTTAGCAACGAAATTTACCGATGGATCAAGAGTCAGAGAAATGGCCATAGGTAATAATTTGCAACGAATCACAGGATGTTCGTCGTAAATTTACGGACAAAAATTTTGTGTAACTGTCGGTGAATATATCGATAGTTAGTTTGTGTTGTCTTTAGTTGGTAAAGTTACTGGCAGATTGGTAAGGTTACTGACGGATAAGATATGTCTGGCGGCAACTTACCGAAAGAATTGGTTATTTCGTCGATAAGTTAATGTTATCATTACTGAGAGTTATTAGTTATCCGTTGGTATACCCAATAGATTTTACTAACGAACTTTATTTTTCTATCGATAAATTTACTAAAAACTATTTTTAAATTTTCGTGCATTAAATTTTATTTGATGATGTTATGGATGATGCAGAATTTAAATGATTACCAATTATCTGTTCATAATATTTTGATTTATTTTAACTTTTAATTTGTTAAAATAAAAAGTTGATTGATGATATAAAGTAAAATTATCTTAATTAATAATAAAAAAAATTATTTTGTACATAATAAGTATTTGTAATTTATACAAAATGACTACAAGTATGCTATTCATTTGGTGATCGCGAATGCTCTGATTGCTGCGATGAGGTGCTACACTTCCCCTTCAACTCATCCACCTCATTACAGAGCTAAGCTATGTACTCTATCTACTGTTGTAATTGAGTTGCCAATGTTTGTACTGTACTCCGAAGCTCATGGACTTTATTGGATGCAGACTGCTTACTAGATGTTGTTGTACTAGATGTGGATGATTGCGAATAACATATGTTCGTAAATGAACTTAAGTCGAATATCCTTCCACGATGGTCCCTACCACCTACTGCATGAAGATAGGTTTGAGTCTCATCAACATCTTCAAACTGTTGAGATTGTCGTTCAATGCTTTCCTGTATTTGGTCCTATCAGAAGGCAATATTTATGTTAGTAAGTGATAATTATTAAGTATTAATATTAAAGCATAAATTTCACATAGATTTAGTTCTCTACATCGGGTATTGACAAAGGTCACATCGTCATGCTTCTTAGTATGAGTGTGCAAAAAGAGTTGACGGGGTGTAGGCTTCGTGCCTATAAACTTTTCCTGCATTAGAATAAAATGTTATACGTGAACTACAATTTATAAAAATTTCTACAGAATTTTTTCTATTTTTAGTATATTTACCCCCTGTTGAGTAAAGAAAATAACTCAACAACATAGTCACATATGCCACCAAACATTTTTAAAATTATCATTCTTTATAATACACATATTTTCATTCCAAAAATCACACATCAAATTAAATTGAAATACACCAAAGTAAAAAAAATCAGAATATAAATGTAAAGTACAGATCCTTACAAGTTTCTCTGCATACTCGTAGTGGGTAATAGATCTTGCAGTACGTACAGGAAGACTCTCTCCCCCAATCCTCCACTTTTGTTGGTAGAATTACGCTCTGAAATGAATATTACCTTGGGTGATGTCTAATACTGCTACCAACGACTCCATATTTGTTCAGAAATATAAGGCAGTCGTATACCAATTATGTGTATCGCACCAACAAAGTCTTGATAACGTGTATGTGCTCATCTCTTCCATAAGTGACTGTGTCAAATTTAGAATCCCAAAAAATTATTTCTGAAATAAAAGAAAAAACATACAAATATTTATAATATAATAATATATATCTAATAAATGTATATCAATTAAAAATAAAAAATAATTTTTTGTACCTCAAACTCCTGATAGTAAAATTCATTTGTTGTCTGAGAGATATTCTTCCATATATAACCCTCAACATCAATCTTATCCTTAAATTTGGATGTCATGTTTCTTGAGCATGGTCTAGACGGAATCAACCTAATATTAAAAAATTAAATTTATACAATTTTTTAAAATTTAAACCTATAACTTAATTATAAACATATGGTGTTTCATGTATTTTCACTTGTAGATTGTTGACAATTGTGATGTAAGTTCTTCCATCAACTCCCTCAGTTACAGATTGGAGGCCACCTCTTTCATCCGCATCGTTTACTCCTAATATCTCTATCAATATAGGAGTGGTGGAAGGTGTAGCAGTAGGTACGGAAGGTGATGCTTCATTTGCAAGTGTAGTAATAGCTGGAGGTACAACATCTGATTTGGTTGCAGCTGCAGAATGTAATGCTTCACCTGGGCAATAACTAACTCCAAATCGTGGTCTGAACTTTGGTCACATTATATCCTGTCTTCTTTTTGGTGTCATATTTCAACCTAAAATTCATATCCCATCTTTTGAATTAATATTTCCCATTTTTGTCATTGCCATTATCCTCGTTTCGATTACATGCTTCTTGACTGAAATTAATATCCTCAATAACTATTAGAAAATTTTTTCCTATATCTAGTTACATATACCTTAAATCATCATCTGGCCTAACACTTCCAACTTAAGTTATGCCATATTTCAAGTAATTAACCTTAGCTTCTTACGATTACACTTGATTTTAGTTCTAAGAGGACCATACAATAGATAACCCTTTTTCCAAACCTTACCTACTCTTCTGTAGAAATCTTTCTTTAAAAATAATATGTCTAGATCATTCATCATACTGTCAATTGTGGACAAATTGTCTAACTCAATACTAGTCCAATTGCTCGGTAGCTTCTTTTGGTGAAGAGCTATAAGACCTCTTCTTCTTACTTCAAAGTAACTCTATGAGTGCATATTATGTGAATCAAGTTCTTCTTAAAGATAATATCTCTATCCTTCTCTTTAAAACTCGAAGTATCTATCCTCATCATTAATATAACATCTTTGTTTTTCACCACTTTGATCATCATTTTCATTAAGAAGCCTTAAGGTAACCTCAGTCCCATCAAAATTATCAACAATCTCCTTTTGATGATCAATGAAATTCATCAAATCCTCTTGTTTTCAAAATTTTCTATTTCTTATTCTTATTTTTAGGTCAAATCTTGCTAGATAAGCATATGGTTACAAATTCAATGAGTTGG
>JANVCQ010000232.1:4913042-4930658 GCA_025531925.1 Erythroxylum plowmanianum
TTTAGGTAAACCTACACTACAAGAAAAATGAAGTTTAGCAATGAAAATTACCGACAGAACATCTACACATTACGCCGGAAAGCTAAGTTAGTGACGGAATTTACCGACGAACTAAGAGTCGGAGAAACGACCGTAGGTAATAATTTTCGACAAATCACAGGATGTCTGTCGTAAATTTACAGACAAAAATTTTGTGTAACCGTCGGTGAATATATCGACGATTATCCTGAAGGTAATGAACTCCTAGGCTAACCCGATCCGCGAGATTGGCTAAAAGATTTGCGCATTGGTTTTCCTCGCGATGCACGTGACTCACTTGTACCTCCTAGTCTTGCTGGAGGAGCTCTCGGGTACCTGTTATCAAACAAGGAATGTCAGTATACTCAGTACTAGAAGAGGAGAGGATGTTGATGACTTCAAGGGAATCCATTTCAAGAATGACATGATGGTACCCTAGTGTCCAGGCGAAGGATAGGCCTGAGTGGATTCCCCATAGTTCCGCCGTCAACGACAAACCTCGACAAAAGTTCTGGAAAAAACCCCCGCACCAGTGCCCATTCCTATAACAGATTAAACCCCCCATGGACGCAGCGGTTTAGCGGTGCTTAACCGCTTCGTCTGTGTTAAGTTTGATCCAACCTTCGGGCAGTTTTGTCCAGCCAACAGGGCAACCTATGGCGAGGCCCTGCGTTGGAAGCACACGGTTTTCGACTGCGCGGGCTCTTACAATGCCCTCCATATACTCCTTAACGGCTCGTTTTTTTTAACATAATAAAGTATCCTTAATTGTTAAAGTAATTTAACGTCCTTAACTAAGAACATCTCCAATTTAAAATACATTACAAGCAATTTTAAATGAGAGAATATCAAAGTGTAAGATATAAAATATGGATATAAACCACTCTACTTTCAATAGACCTATGTTGGATAACCAAACTCATTGCCACGTCAAAGATCTCAACAACTCAACACTACAAGTCACATCAAATCTTAGAAATTAATATGAACCTCATTTACATAAATTGTCTTTTGGTTAGTTTGCTGATCTTACAATTAAATTTCCACTCGACAAGCTAGTGATTAAAATGTTTACAGTCACATTTAGGTAAACCTACACTACAAGAAAAATGAAGTTTAGCAATGAAAATTACCGACAGAACATCTACACATTACGCCGAAAAGCTAAGTTAGTGACGGAATTTACTGACGGACTAAGAGTCGAAGAAACGACCGTAGGTAATAATTTTCGACGAATCACAGGATGTCCATCGTAAATTTACGGACAAAAATTTTGTGCAAGCGTCGGTGAATATATCGACGATTATTCTGTGATGTCTTTGGTTGGTAAAGTTACAAATGGATAAGATATGTCTGTCGACAAACTTACCGATAGAATTTGTTATTTTGTTAGTAAGTTAATTTTGTCATTACCAAAAGTTATTAGTTATCCGTTGGTATACCCAATAGATTTTACTGACGAACTTTATTTTTCTGTCGATAAATTTACTAAAAACTATTTTTTAATTTTCGTGCATTAAATTTTATTTGATAATGTTATGGTTGATGCATAATTTAAAGAATTACCAATTATCTGTTGATAATATTTTGATTTATTTTAAGATTTAATTTGTTAAAACAGAAAGCTGATTGATGATATAAGGTAAACTTATCTTAATTGATAATAAAAAATAATTTTGTACATAATAAGTATTTGTAATTCATACAAAATAACTACAAGTATGCTATTCATTTGGTGATCGCGGATGCTTTGATTTCTGCGATGAGGTGCTATGCCCCCCCTTCAACTCATCTACCTTATTACGGAGATCGACTATTGTAACTGAGTTGCCAATGTATGTATTGTGCTCCGAAGCTCATGGACTTCATTGGATGCAGACCGCTTACTAGATGCTGTTGTACTAGATGTGGATGACTGCGAATAACATGTGTTCGCAAATGAATCTAAGTCAAATATCCTTTCACGACGATCCCTACCACCCACTGCATGAAGATAGGTTTGGGTCTCATCAACATCTTTAGATTGTTGAGACTGTCGATGAATGCTTTCCTGTATTTAGTCCTATCAGAAGGTAATGTTTATGTTAGTAAGTGATAATTATTAAGCATTAATATTAAAGCATAAATTTCACATAGATTTAGTTCTCTATATCAGGAGTTGATGAAGGTCACACTGTCATGCTTCTTAGTGTGAATGTGCAAAAAGAGTTGACAGGGTGTAGGCTTTATGCCTATAGACTTTTCCTGCATCCGAATAAAATATTATAAGTGAACTACAATTTATAAAAATTTTGACAGAATTTTTTCTATTTTTATGATATTTACCCCCTGTTGAGCAAAAAAAATAACTCAACAACATAGTCATATATGCTACCAGACATTTATAACATTATCATTCTTCATAATACACATATTTTCATTCCAAAAATCATATATCAAATTAAATTGAAATACACCAAAGTAAAAAAATCAAAATATAAACGTAAAGTATAGATACTTACAAGTCTCTCTGCATACTCGCGGTGGGTAATAGATCCTGCAGTATGTATGGGAAGACTCTCTCCCCCGGTCCTCCACTTTTTTGGTAGAATTACGCTTTGAAATGGACATTACCTCTGGTGATGTCTAATACTGCTACCAACGACTCCATATTTGTTTAGAAATATAAGGCGGTCGTATACTAATTTTGTGTATCGCACCAACAAAGTCTCGATAATGTGTATGTGATAGTCTCTCCCATAAATGACTGTGTCAAATTCAGAATCCCAAAAAGTTATTTTTGAAATAAAAGGAAAAACATACGATAAGTATTTATAATATAATACTATTTATCTAATAAATGTATATCAATTAAAAAACAAAAAATAATTTTTTGTACCTCAAACTCCTGATAGTAAAATTTCTTTTATTGCCTTAGAGATATTCTTCCATATATAATCCTCAACATCAATATTTTCCTTGAATTTAGATGTCATGTTTTTTTAGCATGATCCAAACAAAATCAACCTAATATTAAAACAATTAATTTTATACAAATTTTTAAATTTAAACCTATAACTTAATTATAAACATATGATGTTTCATGTATTTTCACTTACAGATTCTTGAAAATTGTGATGTAAGTTCTTCCATCAACTCCCTCAGTTACAGGCTGGAGTCCACCTCCTTCATCCGCATCGTTTACTCCTAATATCTCTGTCAATATAGGAGTGGTGGACAGTGTAGCAACAGGTATGGAAGGTGATGCTTCATTTGCAAGTGTAGTAGTAGCTGGAGGTACAATATCTGATTCTGTTGCTATTGCAGAATGTAATGCTTCACCTAGGCAGTAACTAGCTCTAAATCGTGGTCTGAACTTTAGTCATATTATATCCTGTCTTCTTTTTGGTGGCATATTTTAACCTAAAATTCATATCCCATGCTTTGAATTAATATTTCTCATTTTTATCATTACCATTATCCTCGTTTCGATTACATGCTTCTTGATTGAAATTAATATCCTCAATAACTATTAGAAAATTATTTCCTATATCTAGTTACATATCCCTTAAATCATCATCCGACCTAATACTTCTAAGTGAAGTTATGCCATATTTTAAGTAATTGGCCTTAACTTCTTAGGATTAAACTTGATTTCAGTTCTAAGAGGACCATGTAATAGATAACCCTACTCTTCTGTAGAAATCTTTCTTTAATAATAATATGTCCAGATCATTCGTCATAGTGTCAATAGTGGACAAATTGTCTAACTCAACACTAGTCCAATTGCTCGGTAGCTTCTTTTGGTGAAGAGCTATAAGACCTCTTCTTCTTACTTCAAAGTAGCTCTATGAGTGCATATTATGTGAATCAAGTCCTTCTTAAGGACAATATCTCTATCCTTCTCTTCAAAACTCGAAGTACCTATCCTCATCATTGGTATAACATCTTTGTTTTCCACCACTTTGATCATCATTTTCATTAAGAAGCCCTAAGGTAACCTCAGTCTCATCAAAATTATCAACAATCTCCTTTTGATGAACAATGAAATTCATCAAATCCTCTTGTTTTCTAAATTTTATATTTCTTATTCTTATTTTTAGGTCAAATCTTGCTAGATAAGCAAATGGTTACAAATTCAATGAGTTGGTTATGATAGAAATAGTCACACATGTCATCAATAAATAGCTTAGCTTATTATTGACATACTCTTTAACTTCTCATGAATCAATGCCTTATAAGTGTTTTGTAGCAGCATCATTATTCATCAATGCAGAGAAGGAGGCATAGTAGGAAACTAAAGATGACCTACATATAATAGGATAATGGCTATCATGATTGGTACGTAGTTCTTAGAGTCTTGAAAATAAGAATAAACAATAATTACTCTTTTGGTCTCCTTTGTTCGGAGAACCAAATATCAAATGTTCCTATGTTATAACTACTACTAAAACCTCCTTGCCATATGAGATTTATTTATATGAAGCGATTCTTGGGAGGCAGACGAACTATAACAAAAAATTGATATATCAGGACCAATTATTAAGTATATGATAGATCTAACCGTATGATATTGATATGTTAAGATGAACTACTAAACAGAAATTTTTTTTAGAATTATCATTATAGTGATCTTTATAGTTATTATGGCTCATATAAACTAAACTATTTATATATACTAACAAATAATTTATAATATATACGAATGATGTAGTTAAAATGAATTACCATATCTATATAACAACTTCAAGTGCTTTATAGATTGAATCTAATTTCAAGTGCTCAACTAAACCAACCAAAAAAATTAAACACTAAAATCAATTGGTTGGCAAATTTGTATTTTTTTAATGATTTATCTTATATTGAACAAAACCGAACCTTTAGAATCCTTCCTCTTCTTTTTTTGGATCAATTTATTTACTAAATAGGATCTAAAAGAAGAAAAAAGAAAACCTATTGAGTCAATAAGCCAGCGCATATAAAGATAACTTGAACTAACCATCCAGTTATTGCAAATTACATAACAAAACGACAATGATTCTAAATAATAAAAGAACTCATATGTGCCTTGATACAATCGAACAAAAATTAATAACATAAACAACATTAACATCAAAGCATGTTTCAAATAATATCCCATTGCCGCAACTATATAAGAATATTGTGTAGAACAACTTATGCACATATTACACCCATCCCATCGATTAGTTCATGATTTCTTGTTTGAACTTACATAATTGATTTCTCAACTGCAATCCCGATAAAGCAGGTCATGAAATTTGGTTTATAAGAAGCAATAACCTTAGTAGCCATATACATTTAAAACAAGGAGAAAATCATTAAAGAACCCACTCAGAACTTTCGTTGAACACTTCAAAGATATAATAGATTCATACCAATTAACTTAAGCAAATCATGTCTTTTTTCCTTCCTCAATGTTTTCTAGGACATTGCAAACATAAATACACCATAGACAATCCAAAACAAATGCAAAAATACCTCAAAAACTCCTAGGTTCAAATATATATGCCAACACAAGTTATACAAAAATCACAAAGAACAAAGGTTGAATGACTTATCTCCTCCGAAGGACACAATGATAGTGGCTGGAGAACACAAACGAACACACACACCGACGAGTAGAAGACGAATCTGAACAAATTTCTATTGTATGGAAGAAACTAAAATGCAGAAACTTTCTATCTCATTCATCAAAAAGAATCTTCAGTCTTATATACACTACTGAAAATAAACTGCTCTCTAACTAACTAAACTAACAATACATTAACAGTAACGATAACGAAGCTAACGTGATAAATAATTCCTTCATCCCCCCCTCAAGTTGGAGTCTGTAAGAAATCACGCAAGCCCAACTTGACGAGAAACCCATGAAAAACTGGAGCAGAAAGGGACTTAGTAAAAACGTTGGCTAGCTGAGTAGAAGAAGAAGTGTGGAGTAAAGAAAGAAATCCCTGTTTTAGCTGCTCGTGAACGATATGGCAGTCGATGTCCAAATGTTTGTTGCGCTCATGGAACACCGGATTGGCAGCAATATGCAGTGTCGTCCGATTGTCACAAATCACAGAAATAAGAAGAGGAACAGAGATCCGAAAATCCCACAAAATGTAAGAAATCCAGAAAAGTTCACAAACCACCTAACTCATGCTCCGATATTCTGCCTCCGTCGAAGACTTAGACACAGTAGCTTGCTTTTTGGACTTCCAAGAAATCAACGAGGAACCCAAAAAAACACAAAACTCAGACACGGATCGGCGAGTATCACAGCAGGCCCCCCAATCCGCATCACAAAATGCATGAAGAACAAAGGATTGATTAGCAGGATAAAATAATCCTAGCGATGTACTTCCCTTCAAATAATGCAAAACATGGAGAGCCGCTTGTCAATGAATCTTCGTAGGTGCATGAACGAACTGGCTAAGCTGATGAACAAAAAAAGTGATGTCCGGGCGCGTATACCCCAAATATAATAACCTCCTAATCAGTTGTCGATATGGGTGGGGATCATTAAGTAAGGAACCACTTGATGCTGCTAAAATTAAACCCTTCTGTAAAGGAGTTGACACAGGCTTACAACCCATTAAGCCAGCAGACTCAACCAAATCCAACATATATTTGCGTTGATTAATATACATGCCATGGGTCGAACGCCCAATTTCAAGACCCAAGAAATACTTAGTATGGAAAAGATCTTTAATAGTGAAAGTATTATCCAGAAACATCTTCACCTTTTGAATCTCCTACTCGGAATCACCTGTCAAGAGCATATCATCTACATAGACCAAGATGAGCAAAAAACAAGTAGCATGTTGGAAAGTAAATAGACAGTGATCATGCAGAGACTGTTGAAAGCCATAACGTTGAAGCCTACGAGTTAATTCAACATTCCACTACCGAGAAACCTACTTAAGGCCATATAACGACTTTTTCAACTTGCAAACCTCATTCGAAACTGCCTTGGAATAGCCTTCAGGAGGAAGCATATAGACTTCTTCGTCCAAAAAACCATGGAGGAAAGCATTATTAATATCTAGCTGGTGCAAGGGCCATCCTTTAGCAGCAACCAGGGCAAACAAAATCCGCACGGTGACCACCTTGGCTACCGGTGAGAAGCAATCGGTGTAATCAACCCCTGCAACCTGGTTATACCCTTTGGCCACTAACCTAGCTTTAAACCTATCAACCTCACCATTGGGTTTCAACTTAACCTTGTACACCCACTTCGAACCAATGGCCTTTTTCCCTTCGGGTAGTGTGGTAAGATCCCATGTGCCATTATTTTCAAGAGCATCCAATTCAAAGTTCATAACCTTAACCCAATTAGGATCTTGACGAGCATGCAAATAAGATGTGGGTTCAGTAAAACTGGAGACATTGGCCAGAAAATCAACATACTCAGTGCTTAAACCAGGATTTATAGTAAAGGGATATGTATTAGGGGTATGAGAGGAACTACTCGGCACAGGTAAACACTTTAAAGAAGGGGAAGTAAGGCTTACGTGCGATATAAAATCGCGCAGCCAAGAGGACGACTGTCGAACTCGTATACTTCGCCTGGTATTGACTGTAGGTGCGGGAAGGTCAGTAGGATCAACAACAGGAACCACTGAGGCATCACGTGGCTCCGACAAAGTGGATGCATCTGCATCATTCAGAACCAAAACATCGGAAGAAGGCAATAAGGAAGGCTCATCAGTCACAACAATCGGTAATGGAACAGAGCTACCAGTAGAGTGAGGATTATCCTGATGCTACTTAAATGGAAATACAGTTTCAAAGAAGGACACATCTTTGGAAACAAAACAATGTCTGGTTTGTAAATCATATAATTTGGAACCCTTATAGCCTAGAGAATGACCAAGATAAACACTTCGGAATGATCAAGGTGCCAACTTATCCTTATGCGGGTGAGTATCAACAACATAACATAAACAACCAAAGCTTCTTAATTCAGCATAACTGGGTGGATGCCCATACAACAACTCATAAGGAGATTTCCAATTAAGCATTTTACTAGGCAATCGATTGATTAGAAAAGCAGCATGTAAAACACTATGACTCCAGAAATTCTTTGGAAAACCAGATTGAAACAATAATGTCCGTGCTACCTGTAGCAAATGTCGATGTTTTCTCTCCACAACATCATTTTGTTGTGGAGTATAAACGTGTGTCTTCTGATGATTAATACCTCTGTTACTAAACATGTCTTGTGTGTTTTTACTAAAAAACTCTGAACCATTATCAGTCCGCACAACCTTCACACGACAATCATACTGTCGGTGAATATAGATCAGAAATTTTTCAAGAAGATAACTAGCTTGCGCCTTATGCTTCATCAAGAATATCCAAGCACATCGACTGTGATCATCAACAACAGTCAAGAAGTAATGTGCCCCACAAATTGAAACTTCTTTATAAGGCCCTCAAATATCCACATGCAATAACTCAAAGAGCATAGTTGCTCGTGTAAAACTGATTGGAAAACTAGTGCGAACTTGCTTAGAAAGGGGACAAACTTCACATGAAAATTCTATGTTATTCACAAAACTGTTACAATCAGCAATATGTCTCAATACAACATCAGAAGGATGGCCCAATCTTGTGTGCCATAATGTTCTATGAACAAGACTATCATGAACACTACATACTTGCTCCCCTTTGGGTTTTACAAATGCAAAAGTAGAAGTACAAGTTGAGTTATTACATAAGAAAGAGTCACTGTCCAAAAAATATAGACTCTGGAAAACTTTTCCCTTAGCTACTGCCCTTTCAATCTTCTAGTCCTATGATAAACAATATTCAGAATAGAATAAAACATTGAATGAAGATTGTCTGGCTAATTTGCTGACTGTTACAAGGTTATGACTGAAAGTAGGCACGTATAGGACTGATTTCAAGGTTATCTTCCCATGCAAAACTATGACGCCTTTATATTGAACATCATTCACCTCCCCATGAGGTAAAAATAACTTTGTGACTTTGTCTACAGGTACCAATGACTGAAACAAATGTTTGTCTATACATATATGTGAAGTAGCACCGGAATCCACTATCCAACTCTCACAAGTTGAAACATATTTAATAGCAGGATTCAAATGTGACATACCTGCAAACTCAGTTTGTATCAAATTCAAGAGATGAGATTCTCCAGATGACTTCCCCTTCAACAACCGTGCGAGTTCCTGCTGAATCAAGAATGACAACGACTGCGATCCATTTTGTATGTTAGACCCTTTTTCAATATCCTTCTCAAGTACATCAACCATATGCACATATTTGTTTTTCTGCTGCCCTTTTCCCAAAACATCTCTTTTATTCTTTAACTCTGCATATCATTCGGGATATCCATGCAACTTAAAACAGGTGTCTGTCCCACTCGTGACCATCCAAGGAACAATAATCACAATGCTTATCTTCTTTCTGTTTATTATCTTTCTTCCTAGAACCATTTCTAGTCATGTTATCTCCTGTGTAGGTTCCTTTCTTATTATTCCTACCATCTTTTACTAACATAGTAACAGCACGAACATCCTCGTGTATCATATGCACATGCCTCTGTTTTTCAACTCTTAGCACAAGAGAATAAGCTTTGCTCACAGATGGAGGTGGATCTTGGGCCAAAATCTGACTTCGAATATGATCATAGGATGAATTCAACCCCATTAAAAACTGGATTAGCTTGTTAGCATTATCGATATCTACTAATCGTTTATTAATCCCACAATGACAACCTTGACAATTACAGACTGGTATAGGCATAAGTTTCCCTAACTCATCTCAATACCGATTAATTCTGTTGTAATAAGTAGTTATCGAAAAGTTACCTTGCTTCACAGAATTAATTTCCCGCTGTATGTGAAATAATTGCGGCAAATTGCTTTCTCCATATACTTCTTCAAACTTGTCCCACAACACCTTCGCAGAACTACATGTAATGTATGATTCAGAAATCTCCTTCGAAATAGAATTGAGGATCCATTGTTTCACCATGCAATCTACTTTATGCCATCTTCTATACGTCGCTTCGCATGATGGTGATGGTAGAGTCCCATCGATAAACCCAAGCTTGTCCCTAGCTTCCAGAGAGTTGCGGATGGAAAGACTCTAAGAATAAAAATTTGTTTATGTCAATTGCGCTGTAACTAGCATCATTCCAGGATGATCAGAGTTGTATAATTGGTAACAATCCTCTGGAGAGTGATCAGCGCCTGGCATTCTCGTTCCCATATCGTTGTTAACGCTCAAGCGTCGATACTATGAATCGTCTTCTACTCTGATACCATGAACAAATTTCTATTGTATGGAAGAAACTAAAATGCATAAACTTTCTATCTCATTCATTGAAAAGAATCTTCAGTCTTATATACACTACTGAAAATAAACTGCTCTCTAACTAACTAAACTAACAGTACATTAACAGTAATGATAACGGAGCTAACGTGATAAATACTTCCTTCATAATTGACGATAGAGAAACGGGAGGAATCAACGACAAAAAAATGAAAAGAAAAACGTAGGGGAGAGTGAGAGGGTCTTCAGGTAGCTTAAATGCATAGGAAAACGACATTGCCGGTAAATTTTAGAGTAAATGTCATTGTTTCTTTCAGTTTCAACATTTTTAAAATAACGAAAACAACATCGTTTTCGTTATATTAAAAATGTTAAAGCCGAAAGAAACAAAGACGTCGTTTTCGTTATATTAAAAATGTTGAAGCCGAAAGAAACAATGACATTTACTCTAAAATTTGCCGGCAGAAACATTTCCATCGATAAAGTTGAAACTTTTTTATTCCACCAAGCATTCCTGTCTCTTTTACCGACGGGAATCTTTTACCGTCACTATATTCCTTCGAAAAATTTGCTGGGATAATTTTCCTATATTTTTATCAACAGATACTTTTACCGTCTCAACATGGAATCTTTCCCGACAATGTTACTTACAAAAAATTATTTTTCGTCGATAATTTGCTACGATTTCTCTCCCGTCTGTAATTTTCCGTCAGTAATTACTAATTTTCTTGTAGTGGTGCAATCTTCATGGCACAAGCATATTTTTCCAGTATCCACTTTTCAAAACTTGAAATGGTTTACTAACCTGCGCAAAAGAGCTGGTACAGAAGAGAATGTTTGATTATAATGATTTCAGTGTCGCAAACTAGAGATGAAAGGAAAGAATTGTTGACACACTGATGGTGTTGAGACTCACATGAGAAGAAATAGGATCGCACGTGATAATTTAGGTCACTAAGAAATTCGTATCTTGTAGAAAATTCAGGTCACGAAGAAAAGTTTCAAAATAACCCAAACTCAACAATGCATTCTCGATCGTTTGATTGGTGATTGCGAACTCTTTTTCTCATGGTCAAGAAAAAGAAACGCTTTTTTCTTTTCATGCATGAAAAATCAGGTCATAAAAAATTGATACGACATGCATGCATATTAGGCCATACCCACCCGAATTTATGTGCTAACTTAAATGCATATCAACCACAGATTTTCCAATGATTGTTACAATATAGGTACGAATATAAAATATATGAATATTTACTCGTATATGTTTATATATTCCGTACTTAAATAATAGTATTGCTAAAAACAAATAAAATTATGCGTCATGTCAATCTTTGCTGTTGCTTTCGAATCTAATTGACTACGACGCTGGCCTCACTCAATCATCTTATTGACGTTGAAAAGACTATAGTACATATGCCCTATGAGCTTTTACCAAGCCAATCATCTTATTGACGTTGAAAAGACTATAGTACATATGCCCTATGAGCTTTTACCAAGCCAATGGAAGTAGGTCTAGCATTACCAAATCTAGGATTATTTAACATACATTGATATAACACATAACTGGACGTGAGAATTCCATCGCAAGACAGGATTTTCTCCACAATGGGACGAGTTTTGCACATAACTTCCAAAGGCACGACCATTGGCATTTTCACTCCACTGGCTCCTGTCATGTCAATGTCCTTACCTGAGACCATTTGCCAATCAAAGCATTGGATGATTGAACCCAAAGTCAAACCCATAATACGATGACCTTAGTGCATTTCAGGGCAAGACCTTCTACCCATCCCAAAACCAATGAAATTCTTTGCGGCTTCATCACTAATTCCTTCAACCTTTCAGGAACAAAAGTGTCTGGATCTTCTCAAAGGGTAGGATCACGGTGTAATGCCCATGCATTAGCTAGTATAATGCTGCCTCGTGGTATATGGTATCCAGCTATAGTACAGTCTTCAGATGCCATGTGTGGATCGATCGTAGGAGTTGTTGCACACATTCGTAGAGCTTCTAAAATGACCATACAAGGGTACGGTAATTTGGGAAGATCATCTTCTTCTAGAGTGTGTACAAATTTAAAAAAAAGATTCAAAACTCAAAAAGTAGAGGGAGGGGCCAGAAATTCGCGGAGGTCTCACAAATTCAGTTAAAAACAATGGCAGTCCCATATGTTGCAAGAGGAAGACATTTATGTGGGTCCTAAATACTTAAAGAATGTGAGTCCACATGTTCAAAAAGTTGGTTGAGTTATTACTGATTTTGGTTTTTTTTTCTTTAGCCACTGGGTGTATTAAAAGTGTCTGAACTTGAGTAGATGCCTTTAAATTATTCACATTTAAACTAATTATTACTCTCACTGAGTTAGCTTATAAGGGGTAAAATACTAGTCAAAGAGATTTTTTCATTCCCAAAGTTTAAACTTGAGATTTCTGATTAAGGGATGAGAGTGCTGAACTATTCACACAAATCAAGTTTAGTTTCACAGGTTTGTTAAAACAACAGTTTTATTACTTAACCTACCGGTTTTAACTCATAATTCAGTTGATTTTTACTTATAAAGGTTATAATTATAAACTGAATCGAAAATTAGATTACTTTGTATTTTTTTTTGTCAAATTAGTCGGTCTGGTCCGATTTTTAAAATATTGTGAAATAAATTAAAACATAAAGTTATTTTTATTTTAAGTTTAAAATTGACAATATTTAGGAGTAATAAATTTGAAACCACTGATTCTATATAATCCGTTAAATACTAAAATAACATTTGACAAACTAATAATTTAATTTGTTTACCAACTCTGTTTGTTAGCTATTGTAGCAAATTAAAGTTGAATGGATTATCACTAAACCAATCCAGTCGTGAAAAAGGAAACAATAATAACAGAATGCTATGCTACCAATACTACTCACTCATGAAAAGAATCATCACTTCACATTAAATTATCCCTGAAGATGTTAATATGCCTAGCATTAATGCAACTGTTAAGCTTGACTTTGTAGCAACATAACTAAGAAGTGTGAACTCACCGATACAAAACCTTTGATAATGTTATCCGTAATAGTTTTGGGATCTGACTTTTGCAACAAAAGCAACTTGTTAACCAGAGTTTCCAAGCTCATGCAACTTATTTCTGCACTCTTCAATTAACTGCTGCATCCAAGTGTCCATCCTTTTGAAAATATTCCTCAACTTCTTCTCATAACGACCCCAGAAAGAAATAAAATCCCCTGGATTTGCAGAATCATAATGAGTTAACTCCATCATTGCATTCACAAACTCTTAGATTCCGCCATCATCAACATCCTCGCCAAACGATCTCTTACCAGTCGTCATTCTCGTCATAATATTGAAAGCCAGATCTCGAAATGGCGTCTTCAACTCTAACTGAGCAAAATTTTGCATAGATTCACGAGATAACTTAGTAATCATTTGCTTGACTTCGTCATTTCTAATGCTTACAAGCGAGTTCATTCGACTGATTGACAGCATCTCCTAAGCTGCAAAATACTTAGGTTATAACTACACTGCCATAGATCATGCACCGTATGGTGACCATTGGCGCAACATCTATGGCAGTATAGTTATAACCTAAGTATTTCCCCACGAGTAAAAAAGAACGATTGGCAAGAATAGGATCGTTTTTGGTGGTGAAGCATTCTTCAATGGTTGACACTGATGAGGCAATGACTACTCTGCGGGAACCATACTCGAGAGTATAAATTGGACCGTACTTTTCAGCAAGCTTATTGTAAGTAACATACATGGGTAATTTTTGGAGATGGAGGTGACCAATAATTGGAAGACGAGATGGGCTTGGAGGAAGGTTTTTCCTTGTAGAACTAGTTCAGTAGAATATTTGAACAACAAAGATAAAGAGAAGAGAAAGTGCAAGTGCAAGGTAATGGATTGTGTCCGCCATATTCGCTTCGCTTGGTTGCCTTAGTTGCTAGGAAGCTCATGCAGTGCAGTTGTGGAGTTCATAACGCATGTATATATGGACAAGTCCCCTCCTTATTCCAGCAGTGTTTATTATTTTCTCTTGAGACGTGCGCTAAAGCTTCATTATTGATGTTGTTGTTGTAATAAGAAATGAACATCAGAGTAAAAGACGGCTGATATCTTTCCTATTATTTTTTATAAAGTATTCTATATATTTAAAAAATCAATTTGTATAATTAAAGATTTTCTAAATATTCATTTAGTTATTTAACTAATTATTATTTGCGTGATAAGCTAAAATTTAATATAATAAAATAACGCATAGCAATTTTGTAAAAATGTCAATTGTTAAATATTTAATTTTCAAATTTTGATTATGAGTTATTAAATACTAAAATAAACATTTTCAATTAAAAATGCTACTCCTAAGGGCCAAAATCACATTTAAAGTCATAGATATCAGCTCCCTTCTCGTAAATCTAAAAAATATTTAAAATGGATCGATGGGAGTACATTGCATTCACGTAACTTTGTAATATTTTATCAAGCCCAAAGTTTATCATTTTCCCTAAAGATGGAATGTCGGACCAAAACGTGATATGTATATAATAACCATACATAGGTTCACTAAGTCTTCAAATCCATTGTCGTGTCTGAAATATCTTCTAGAGAGATAAATAATTCAGCGCATTTAATGTATCACATCACTAGTGAATATCTTTAATAGATATGTCCGAACATTAAAAAATTTAACCGGTCAATTTAATCATAAAAATTTAAACTGTCTAATTTTGTTATTCTATTTTCAAATGTCTGGTTTGATTTACTTTTTAATTCTTGTTGTTAAAAAACGATCAATTTATTAATTAATTGATTCATTTTTGTAAATTAATAAGAATCACTGCAAGACGACATGGCCCTATTAAATATCAATTGATCGATTATAAAAATATCAATTTTTCGATTATAAAATTCTTATTTATTGTAATCATTCTTGTTTTCACTTTGATGTTTGTATGTATTTTCTTATGAAGTAAGAAGATTCGTGTCACATGGACATTGACTCCCTCCTACTGGTGTAATTTAAATAAATTAAATTGAAATCAGACGTATTCATTAAATACCTAATCCAAACACTTCATCTGATTTGAAAATAAATTTATGCCAATCAAATCAAATTGCTTTTGACACTTAAGAATTACTACAAGAAAAATAAAGCTTAGCGAAGGAAATTATCGGCGGAACTTCTATACATTCCGTCGGAAAGCTAAGTTAGCAACAAAATTTACTGACAAACAAAGGCATCGGAAAAACAGCCGTAGGTAATAATTTGCGACGAATCACCAACTATTCGTCGCAAATTTACCGACGAAAATTTTGTATAACCATCGGTGAATATATTGTGGATTATTTTGTGCTGCCTTCGTCAATAAGATTACCGACAGATAAGATATGTCCATCGGCAAACGTAAGGATGGAATTGGTTATTCCGTCGGTAAGTTAATATTTTATTACCAACGGTTATTAGTTATACGTCGACAAATCGAATAGATTTTACCGACGAACTTTGTCTTTCCGTCGGTAAATTTACTAAAAATGATTTTTTTAATTTCCCTGCATAAAATTTTGTTTGATGATGTTATAGTTGATGCATAATTTAAACAGTTATGAGTTATCTGTTGATAATATTTTGATTTGTTTCAACATTTAATTTGTTAAAATATAAACCTTACACGATGTTCCCTACCACCCACTGTATGAAGATAGGTTTGAGTCTCATCAACATCTTCAGACTATTAAGATTGTCGTTGAATGCTTTCTTGTATTTGGTCCTATCATAAAGTAATGTTTATGTTAGTAAGTGATAATTATTAAGCATTAATATTCGATCATAAATTTCACATACATTTAGTTCTTTACATCAAGTGTTGACGAAGGTCACACCGTCATGTTTCTTAGTGTGAGCGTGCAAAAACAATTGACGGGGTGTAGGCTTCGTGCCTATAGACTTTTTTTGCATTAGAATAGCATGTTATAAGTGAACTACAATTTATAAAATTTCGGTAGAATTTTCTCTATTTTTATGATATTTACCCCCTGTTGAACAAAAAAAATAACTTAACAATACAGCCATATATGGCACCAGATATTTATAACATTATCATTCTTTATAAATACATATTTTCATTCCAAAATTCACATATCAGATTAAATTGAAATACACCAAAGTAAACAATCAAAATATAAATGTAAAATATAGATACTTACAAGTCTTTCTGCATGCTCATGGTAGGTAATAAATCCTCCAATATGTACGAAAAGACTCTCTTCTCCCAGTCCTCCACGTATGTTAGTAGAATTATATTCTGAAATGGACATTGCCTCGGGTGATATTCAATATTGTTGCCAACGACTCCATATTTGTTCAAAAATATAAGGCAGTCTTACACCAGTCTTGTATATCACACCAACAAAGTCTCGATAATATATACGTGCTCGTCTCTCTCATACTTTCTAAATGATCACATCAAATTCAGAATCTAAAAAACAATCTTCCTGAAATAAAAGGAAAAACATATGATAAGTATTTATAATGTGGTAATATTTATCTAATAAATGTATAAAAATCAATTAAAAATAAAAATATTTTTTTGTACCTCAAACTCCTGATAGTAAAATAACTTGGTGTAGTTCCTTCAATAAAGGAAGTTGTTCCTTTATTGTGTGACAATATCGGTGCTATTGCACAAGCCAAAGAACCGAGGTCACACCAAAGATCCAAACATATTATGCGAAAGTTTCATTTGATTAGAGAAATTATTGAGTATGAGAATGTTCAAATTCAAAAGGTTGAAGGAAAGGAGAATGTTGCAGATCCCTTCATTAAGGCGCTCGGATCAAAAATAGGATTGAAGCTCATGACTGATTGGGTCTAGGTCAAGTGAGAGATTGTTGGAGTTATATACATGACTCAATCGTTATGTAATAAATTGAACTTTTTTGGTTTGTGATTATTAACTTTGTTTAATAACATGACAAATGATTATATTATCATATTATGTTTATTATTTTTATCATATTATATCCTAATATGATAAGTCCTTGATTAAATTTATACACTTGCTATCATAATGGAGATTATGATAATGAGAATCAAGTCTTTAGGGTTTAATCTAAAAGTATTCTTGATCATAGGATCATCAAATAAAAACTTTAATGATCCGGTTTGATCAATATGTATGTAATAGTATATATTGGATGGATATTAGTAGATCTCATTTACTAAGTTATATATATAGATGATGCATATGGAGATATGATCATTGAACTGACCAAACTGAGAATTCTCAATGGTTAATATTACCTAT
>JANVCQ010000232.1:4979918-4991379 GCA_025531925.1 Erythroxylum plowmanianum
TTCCTAATTTCTCTTATTGATCTCACATGTGCCAATTTCTAGGGTTCAAACCCTTTGTATGGAAACGAGATGTTACATTCAACAATTCTTAGACCCTCTTCATCCCAAAATAAAGGTAATCGACACTTCCTACCATATAATGCCTTATACGGTGCCATACTAATACACAAGCCCTTAGCATATCCTCAACAGTTTTAATCGTTCTCTCATTCTGTCCATATGTCTGTAGATGAAATGCAGTACTGAAGTTCAACTTTATACCCAATGTTGTCTATAGACTACCCCAAAATCTCGAGGTAAATCTAGGATCCCTGTCTGATACAGTAGATACTAGAACTCGATGTCACCTCACTACCTCATTCACAAATCTCCGAGCTAACTGATTTAGTGAGCCATTCCCTCTCACTGGTCTTTGCTTCAAGCATAATGTATCATCTCTCAATTCAATTTAAGAATCCGGATTCATTTTCAACTTCTCAATTAACTTCACCAATTCTAGATCTCTGTTTTGAGCCTTTCTTATTCTTTCATTCAATACAAGTCTCAAATTCAATGTAGCTATCAATGCATCATTCTGCCCCAAATTCAATTCAATATTTAGTGCTCTCAAATGAACTAGGCTCGATAACCTTGATAAATGTACTTGAGCTACATTGCTATTAGACTTCCTACTTAATGCATCAGCTACCATATTAGCTTTACCAGGATGATACTTAATTGTATAATCATAATCTTTTAACAATTATATCCATCTCCTCTATCTCATATTCAACTCCTTCTGACTCAATAAATATTTTAAACTTTTAAGATTAGTAAATACCTGAAAAGTTTCACCATACAAGTAGTATCTCCAAATATTCAAAGCAAATACTACAACAGTAAGTTCTAAATTATGTACTTGGTAATTAAACTCGTGAGACCTTAACTGTCTCGAAGTATATGCTATTACCCTCCCATACTGCAATAACACACATCCTAAACCCTGGCGTGAAGCATCACTATACACAACATATACTCCAGATCCAGATGGAATAGCTAATATCGGTGTTGTAGTTAACTGATGCTTTAGCTCCTCAAAACTCCTCTGACAATCACCATTCCATCTAAAAGGCACATTCTTCCTTAAAAGTTTCGTCAAAGGAGCTGAGATCAATGAAAACCCTGTGACAATGCTTCTGTAATAACCAACTAATCCAAGGAAACTCTGAATCTCAGTCACATTTTTTAGAGCTTCCCACTTCAACTCTACTTCTATTTTCTTTAGGTCTACCTGTATGCCTTGTCCAAACACAATAAGACCCAAAAATACTACTTGATCAAACCAAAATTCATAGTTACTGAACTTGGCATACAACTGTTTCTCCCTCATTATTTGTAGAACCACTCTCATATGTTTAGAATGATGTATTTTACAATTCGAATACACCAAAATGTCATCAATAAACACAATCATAAAATGATCTAAATAAGGTTGAAATACCTTATTCATCAAGGTCATAAAAGCTGTTGGGGCATTAGTCAACCCAAATGGCATCACCAAAAACTCGAAGTGCCTATATCTTGCTCTAAATGCACTCTTTGGTATATCAACCTCTGTTATCTTCAATTGATAATACTCTGATCTCAAGTGTAACTTTGTAAACACCTGAGCTCCCTGTAATTGATCAAACAAGTCATCTATCCTCGATAGAGGATACTTATTTTTCACTGTCACCCGATTCAACTGCCTGTAATCAATGCATAGCCTCAATGTCCCATCCTTCCTCTTCACAAATAACATTAGAGCTTCCAAAGGTGACACACTGGATATGATAAAACCCTTATCTAACAACTCTTACAACTAGGCCTTGAGCTCCTTCAGTTCCACAGGTGCTAGCCTATACGGAGGACTTGATATAGGAGCGGTACCTAGAACAATGTCAATTGTGAACTCCATTTCTCTTTCTGGGGGTAACCCTGGTAACTCGTTGGAAAACACGTCTGAAAAATTCCTGACAACCAAAGTATCCTGAACTGTCTACTCAGTATAGGTGTCAGTCACGTAGGCTAAATAAGCCTCACATCCACTTCGGATCAACTTTAAAGCATTCATCGAGGAAATCAACCTTGCTGCCACTGCTTGACTAATACCTAGAAACACTACTCTCGATTGGCTAGGGGATTCAATGATCACCTCCTTAGTATAGCAGTTCATTATGCCCTATGAGCAGTGAGCCAATCCATGCCTAAAATGATATTTATCTCCTTCAACTGTAGTATTATCAGGTCAACCTCTAACTCCGCCTGATCGATTCGTATAATACATTCCTTACATATTTCCCCAATTACTGTAGTACTACCTACTGGAGTACTCACTACTAAACCACATTTTAGTATCTCTCTCTCACAATGCAATCTAGATGCCAAATGCAGTGTGATGAATGACTGTGTAGATCCCAGATCTACCAATGCAAATGCTTCAAATTTAAAAATATTCAACACTCCTACTACCATATCTGGGGAGTTATGTGCCTCATGTCTGTTAATAGCATAGACCCTAGTCTGAGACCACGGCTGGTTACTCCACACCTCAGTCCTGTCACTAGGCTCTGCTGATTATGTCCTGGCTCTACCTCTGCCTCTCTGTACTAATCCAATAGCTCTACTCTGCTGGATCATTCTCTCAATCACTGTTCCTCTTCTCATTCTAGACTATTGTCTCAAAGTCTCGAGACAATCTATGATTTGATGCTTAATAGAGCCACATTAGAAACAAGCTCCCAATAACCTCCAACGCTCACCACCATGCTTCTTACCACATTGCTCATAATTAGGCATCTGTTGTGACTGCCAAGAGGGCACTTGGCCTCTACTTCTACCAATCTGAACAAATTCACCTCCTGATCGAAAACCAGATTGTCTCGATTTATCCTGGAATTAAGACGATCTGTTTTGACGTTTACTGAAGCTTTTATCAGAGTCAGCCTGAGATTCACTCTGTCTCTTCACTCTAGACTCTTATCTATACTCTCCCTGACCATCCTTTAACAACTATTCAATTCTGATCGAGGCGGCTCGGAGCTCTGTAAAACTACCCAAATTAGAAATGGCTAACCTCCTTCTAATCTCCATATTTAACCCATCTTCAAACCTTCTACACTTGTCCTTCTTTTGCATACCCCATTAATTCATTAAATTTTATCTCGTACTCTGCTACTGAGAGACTTCTTTGTTTCAAATCTAGAAATTATTTCATCTTTCTGTTCAGATAAATCTTCGACATGCAATTCTCTTTAAACACCTTCAGAAAATCTTCCCAAGTGAAACTACAAGGTATGGTGGCACTGCTTCGCACAATCTTCCACTACTGATATGTTGGATCTTGCAGAAGTGAGACTGTATAATCAAATCTCTCATCTAACTCACAATCTATCTGATCAAACACTCTTTCAGTTCTCTCTAGCCAACTTTTTGCCTCAACAGGGTCTGTACTTCGGTATAAGTCTTCAGCCCCTTATTTTCGAAGCTTATCATATCTCCTTTCCCTCCTCTCTTAGATTCTCAGAGGTGTTTGTGCATACTCAGGTACAAGAGACTTTCTATTAGCTCCTACAGATTCCATGTCAACTGACTCTCCAATTTGATCTCCTATGGTAGATGACATATAACAAAAATAGTTGTGATCACTAATTGAGTCTCTCACTATTTATCATGTCTTAATACTCTTATATGTCCCTAGGCATGTCAAACCATGCTCTAATACCAAAATTGTAACACCCCACTACTATAGAATATATACCCGAACATCTAGAGGCCATTCAAGTATATATCATATGACAATGGTGTGTTAGAGCAAACATAATCTCTTCAATGGCATCATAAAGAATAAATAATACTTAAAACCTCAACACTTCATTTTATTCATTGACAAAAGTTTACATTAGTTATTGAAACAAATATTTACATTATCAAACATGAGAAAGTTTACAATCCTTTATACAAAAGTTCTATATGTCAAAGAAACTACAAAATATAATTTATAACTCCTCTTATGTCAGCTGACAGAACTATAAGCCATATCTTAATCCAAAGTGTTCCTCTAAAAAATCTTAAGAACTAGGTCTCCTATCTCATACCTGAAAAGTCACATTGCAATTTTTGATGAATTTTGCAAACTCAATGAGTGAACCATCATTAATGATCTCACTTAAGTCAAATACACAATAATCAATTTCACAAACATTTTCCATCTCAATAAGAAATAATGAATGAAACACATTTCACATACATTTTTTCAGAACATGTATAACCCAATTAATCACATTATCATAGCATATCACTTTATTATCACAATTTCAGAAAAGATTTCATAATCATATATTTCATAATCATAAATATACAAATGTATATGCATATGAGACTCCATATTCGTTATTATTTGTTATGACCGAGCATCTTTCAGATATAGATATAGATACTGGCCTATCAGGCTCAGTCAGATACAGAAATCATGGAACAAAGCTCTACGTGCAAATTTGTGAGCTTAAAACTCTTTCAGACTGGTTACTCTGATCACAATGCCTTTTTTTAAACATGCATTTTGTGAAATGCATCAAATAACAGAAAATGCCATGAATAGAATTCACTTATGATGCACAGACATAATGTTATATTCATCGAACCTCAGTCTGTCATCAACTTTCATTAAGTATTCTAAAATCATTTAGAATTCAGTTACAAATAGATATCATTCAAATTTCAAATGCAAACAGAACACTTCCAATACATTTCCGAATATCAAACTACTCGGACCATTAAAGTCCAAAATTCACATACAAATCTCAAACAGTTCAATAATTGGAAGTCAAACATAATAAATCAATCCTAGGAAGAACATCTAAGTTGATTCATAGCACACTCCAATTTATGCTATTGCCTGGATGGTCCGGCAATGTTAGAATGGCAACTAACTTGAGCATCTAAAATCATGCAATTCACACATAATTCACATTACAAAGTCGATCAATCAAATACATATTCATTTGTGCACATATATACATATGTCATGTTCAATGCATGCTCAATTGACATTTCCTAGGTGTGAAACCTTATTCAACTTTCTTAACCATTCAACATCATACTTTGTATCCTTCCATTTTGCAATCAGGTTTGTCCCTTTAAAATAGCTTGATTTACTCCAAATTCATCAATCATACTTTACACTTATCCTTAAACATTTCCATGATCAAAAAGCTTCTTATAATACACACACAATTGGTACCTTACATCTAAAATTTTAGCAAGCTAAATCTATACATTTACCAAAATTTTTCCAGCAACATATACTCATACATTCACCAAATTCTCATTCATAAATACCCTACTTTCTTCAATACTCATTCATCCATACCATATACACATTATTCATGTCCTAAAGATCATATTTTCATTAAAAGAACTCACTTATTCCTTTAACAAATCAGAATTTCCAGAATTGAAATCAACATATCCAAAACAGTCCCTTCTTTAAGCTATGACTTCAATTAACTACATAAACTTATCAAGATATCTTCTGGACAAATTGTTTCACAGAAGCATCAATAAGACATCAATAATCATTTTTCATGTATTATACTTTGGCTAATTCGAGCTCTAAAGTCCCCAAAATTAGGAAATAATATAAGATTCCTGCACAAGGGTCTGTCACAGGCAATATTAGGAAAATAGGCATAACTCAAGATCTAGTCACTATTTAATCAAGCCACTTTTACAGAGGTTAAGCTAAGACCTAGATCTACAACTTTCAATCTTTGAGTTTCTTCAAATTCATGCCCTAAAGATATGTAAAATAGGTTTAATTATACCTCTATTAGGCATGAATTATACTCCAATTCCTCATTAATAAGCTCTCCAATTCCAGTTCAAAATTATTCAATTAATAGCTAACAAATCCTAGTCTTTCATGCATCAAAAATCAAACTAGAAATCTATCCTTCATTATCATGCATATAGGTCTAATTCTTTCTCAATTCAAGAACACTCTTCTAACTAATTTCTTAGGCATAAATCCACCTTTTTTATACATTAAATTCCAATCCAATACATCCACATTATGCCCTATACTCCACAATTTCCATATACCAAAAACAAAATAGAAAAACCTTCAAGTTCATGCAACATTTTCCAGCACATATCTTCACCAATATCACATGCATTTCATTCTAATTCAAGCAGCATTCTTATATCATTTGACATACCACAAAACTCAAATTGTTACTTACTTATTATGCTTCCCATTTAACACAAAATTCCATATTAAACAATCCTCCCAAGCAAGAAAAAATCAACGCAATTCTAAGATGAAACTGAGCTATTTTTCTCTTTTTTGTTTGGACAGCAAGGTGAAGACAACTTTGAATAGATTTCTTGGCTATTTAGTGTAGGAATTAAGTATGGTTTTCGTGCAGAACTTTAGCTAGGGTTAAGACCAAAATACAGAGAAAAAAAAATTGAAGCAATTTCGATAGAAAAAGGTAAGGTAATCAGCAGAAACATTGTTACTGAAATTTGCTCCATCTTCATGCTAGGTGTCAACTTCTAAACTCACCATATGTCTTAAGGCATGTAATACATTTGGCTAATTAATCAGCTGCCACTAATCCACATATTAGATTGCCATTTGTCCCTACTAAATTAGTCCATATGTCATTCCAAGATTTGTCTACATGTCACATAATAATTGGTCTAATTGTCATTTAATTAGTAGTCCATTTGTCACACATTTAATTATGCCAATTGTCACTCAATTTTAGGCTTAATCATCCTAATTTTCATATATCAATTTTTCCTACCACTTGGCATTTTTTTAGACCAAATAAGCATTTAATTCATTTATCTCTCAATCAATAACATTTAATTCCAATTTACTCATTGAAATCCAATCATATCAAAATCCAAGACATATTAATTCATAATTCACATCATGTTCACTTAACTTCTTTCATACCCCGGGATAAGTCAATTGAGTGCATATGATATCTTTGTAATGTGTACAAATATCAATTCTTGTATGAATGCTAATGTTATGCATGTATATGCAATACTTAATCTAGGGTTAAACCCTAAGCATATACCAAAAAATAGGATATCACATGGGTGCAAGCATTATCATGGCCTAGATGGATGTTGGCTTAAGACCATTACTAAGGGTGAACTACTATGTGTTGTGGAAGAGATGGAAACAATCAAATGTTTCCTGTTGCTTGGGCTATGGTTGAAGATGAGATTACTGTCACCTAGAAGTGGTTCATTGAAAGACTGCAAGAAGATTTACCTCCCTTAGGCTCTATAATTGGTTGGACTATAATGACGAACGAACAAAAGATAAAAGTTATTCATATAAAATTGTTTTTATTTTTATATTTGTACTATTTATATGCCTAATATAATTGTGATTAAATAAATTTAAATGCTAATGATTTTTTTTATTGAAATGGTTATGTTTTTCCTTGCAAGGACTTGATAGAGCCATTGCAGATTTGTGTCCAGATGCTGAGCATAGATTTTGTGCTCGACATCTTTATGTTAATTGGAAAGGGAGAGAACATAAAGGGGAAGAGATGAAGGAACAATTTTGGAAGATTGCAAAATCGTGTACAGTAAGGGAGTTTGAAGAAAATCTATAAGAGCTAAGAGCCAAGAAGGAAAGGGAAGCAGAAGGTATTGAGAGCTATGCACCAATTCAACAATGGTACAGGGCATTCCACAGGGAAGACTCTACGATTGAATTGGTTGACAACAACTTGCATGAGGCATTCAATAAGACTCTGCTTGATGCAAGAAAATTGTCAATTTTAGGGTTGTTTGAGTACATTAAAAGAGAATTGATGAAAAGAATTGTGAGAAAAAGAAAAGAGGATGCGAAGTGGAAAGGAAATTTGGGGCCAAGAATATAAGAAACTATTGATAAGAATGCCAACATTGCTCAGTAAATCACAATGGAGAAGAGGGTATAAGATTGATCATGGCGAGGAAAGATATGTGGTGAGGCTTCAAGACAAAATTTGCTCTTGTAGGAGATATACCCTCTCTGGCATTCCTTGTGCACATGTCATATATGTTATTAGAGACAAGAGGGTTAATATTGAAGAGTACACTTCAAGTTAGTTATGGAAGAGTCAATATGTCAAAGCATATAAGAAGGCTATTCAACCATTGCCTAGTATAAAGGCCTAGCCCATTAGCAATGAAGAAATTGTTAGGCCACCAGAATTCAAACAAGAACCTAGCATACCCAAAACAGCTAGAAAAAGGGTGTTGATGAGCCTCAAAAGACTACAAAAGGTAATAAAAATAAAAATGTTGACCATATGTCTAGGAGGGCATGATCATCACATGAAGCCACTACCATAAAGAATGACACAACAAAAAAGGCTATCCTTAGAAAGGTAAAGAGGTAATTTCTATGTTGCTCTGTCTTCTTTTTAATATAGCTAAGAATTTTTTGATAATGGTGGAAATCTAATAGTATTTTTTTCTTTTTCACTATTATCAATTTCAGGTTATAGGCTACTTTCAAGATCCTTACCAAGATTAACCATCTCATTTCCATATGGAGGAGAACACAACCAATTCACAATTAACTAAAGAAGACAATTCAATAGTTCAAACCAACACAGAAATCTCAATAAATGCCTTTGCATCTACATCTAACAAAGTTGAACAGGGAAAGAAAAGTAAAAGAGGAGCATATGTATCTGCCTCTGCCTCCGCAACTGTGTTTGTATCCGCTGGTTCTCAATTTTGTTAATTGTAGAACATATCTCACAAGTTGATAAATGGATTAGCAGCAAACAAGGTTGATTTCACCTCTGAACTTTTGATTGGAGCTAGGTGAGAAAGATTTGTTAAAATACAACAATTCGGTTTGATAAGTTTATAGCCGATTTGGTTGCTTTACTTTATCATGATGAAGAAGCATGGCAATTGGAGTTGGGCTCAAAAGAATGTTGATGGAGAGGAGAGAAGAATAGATGGAGGAAGAGTCCACAAGAAATTTTCTTTTTTAAAATTTATTAAATTATAAAAATGATTACATGGAAAAAAAATTGAACAAGTAGCGAAATCATTAATTTGACGTGATATGTCATACCAGCGATGTTAACAGATAATTTAACGTCAGATTATTTTCACAACAAGTTAAAAGTTTAAATATTTTAACGTCACTTTTTAAATTTTGGACTAGTATTACAAAATTGAGTAAAGTTTGAGTTTTTTTACAATTAACCCAAAAGAAAACATGTTTCATTTATAAATTTTGTGAAATGGACAGTTCTTTTTACGGTGAGTGAAATGAAACTATTAATTATATTTGCTTTTATGCTAAATCCTCGAGCCACAGCTAACTGGTAAGGCTTAAAAGGGTCATATTCTCCGGATGTCCATAGCATACTGTTTGCTATCTGGAAGACAGTACATTGCCAATTAATTTGTCCATGTACACTATATACCGGGACCTCATGAAATTTGTGCAATTGAGAGTTAGATACACATTAAATTGGCATTTAATGTTCTAACAATTTAAAAAATGTAGACCTTCCCAAAAACTTGAACTGTTTTTGCTTAGCATTATGTTGAAATCAATCCGTTATGTTTGCTATCACGGTAAAAAATGGTTGAAAAGGTTACAAAAGAGTAATCTCTCTAAGTTTTTGGTGATAATTTCATTTAAATCTTGCTAACTTATTAATCAAAAATCAATGTACTTAATGCTCTTCAAGAGCTGTTATCTATTTTTAGGTTTTACTCATCATTACATCTGCATATCATGTCTCCTATGAATTTAGGTTGACAAAACTTTAAAGATAAAAAGAATTTCAATTAGATATATCTTAAAATAGTTATACAAACTGTAATAAGAACTTTTAAGAATAAGTATCTCTATTTATTTAAGATTAAAATTAAAATTAACGAAACTGTTTAAAAATTTAAAAATTCCAACGAAATAAAATAAGAGTACAATTAGAATTTTTTGTATTACTTGGCAAATTTTGGTAGTACTCAATCCCTATTTTAAAAGTCGATGACAGTTGCAGCTGTTCAATGATCATTGTAGTACTCAATGATCCGAATGTCCAAATCGAATGTAAAAGAAACGGATGCTGGGAGACTTGCAGCTGTTCTTGCATCAGAATGACAGTTGATGAAAGACTTACAGCCGAACTTACATTTGAAAGAAAGTTGTATACTCCGCTGGCTTAACTTAGGAGATAATGTGTAGCGGTCAGCCCTTTAGTGGTTTATGGAAATCTTTGAAGTGGATCCATATGTTAGAAATCTTAAATTTGATTATCTACAAACACTTTCAAGTATTTATGAGAGATTAGATTTACATTGTGTAAGACAAATGAAAGACAGCTTGATATGAATTATTCAATCTTATAATTGAAGAAGCTGCTTTTTTCGCCATTTAAACTTATCTATCTTGGCTTATAAATAGTTTATTAGTAAACAGAAATTGCATTAGACTGATGAGTAAATAGAATCAAGTCCTAAGTTTGTTAGAAATAGATTGATCTAAATTTAATTTTGATTATTTTAAACTCATTTATTATAAAAGTGAAAATTAATTAAATCTTAGCAATAACTTCAGTCAGAACATTGAGTTTTATAATATATCATTAAAAAAGTAATTTAGTCTAAATCATATATTACAAAATAAATTGTATATAAATTCATAACTTATATATAATTTTTTAAACACTGATATGATTTCATAATACTAATCTTTTTCAAAAACAATCATAATCTATTGACTTATTAAAAAATATGATACTTATAAAAATTTCGAAAAAATATAATATGTAATTAAATATAATATTAATTAATTAATTATAATCAAATTATGAAACAATGTAGTTACAAAGTAATAATTCAGTGTATTTTGTTCTAATTAATTATTATTTAAAAATTTAAATTATTTGAGAGAGTTTTTCAAGTCACTTGGACGGTGAATTCAGAAAACTTGTAGGTCTCGACTCTCGAGTGTCGACACCTTCAAAAGTCACCGAATATGTATGACGATTTGGAAATTCATCAACTGAAGGGACAGATAATGGAGAGTTGATTTTCTTGACTTTTCCTCGTTCATCAAATCTCTTGATTTACTTTGATGTAATTTTTTATATCTTACCAACAAAAATGTTACAAAATAAATTAACTTGAATAAAAAGGTTAAGATATAAAGTCAGAAATTAATATTTTAAAAATTAAGGGACCGTTTGATTTCACTTTTATTTTTCTGTTGTTGTTTTTGGTTTCTGTTTCTTGTTTTTTGTTTCTATTTTTCTTAAAAAAACGAAAACTTGTTTGATTGAGATTTGTAATATAAAAACTGAAAATAAAATTATGTTTGGTTTTATTATCATGTTTCTATTTTTAATATATATCAAATTTAATGTTTAAATTTGCTAATCTTCACATC
>JANVCQ010000232.1:5000995-5012320 GCA_025531925.1 Erythroxylum plowmanianum
CAAATTAATTATCTTATTATTATTATTAATTATTAATTATTAAGTATGATTATAAAATTTTACTTTATTATTATTATTATTATTATTATTATTATTATTTATTATTGTTATAAATTTCTACTTACTATTTTTAATACTATTAATATTATTGTTTTTATTATTAATTTTATTATACCAAATTAATTATCTTATTATTATTATTATTAATTTTTACTTTTATTATTATTATTATTATTATTATTATTATTATTATTATTATTATCGAGATAGAAAGCAAGGATATTTTGATTTTCTGTCGAAGAAAACATGTTGTCAAAATTTAGAGAAACGATGTTTTTTGGTTTCTGTAAAACTGTTATGGTTTTTTATTTTTAGAAATAAAAAATCGCAACAGAATAAGCCAAATACGTTTTACTTACCTATTTTTCTTTTTATAAAAATGACAACAAAAAACGGAAAAAAAAAAAACATAAACAAACAACCCCTTATTTTATCTTTCCTCCTCCTTATCTTAATGTAACAAAGTAATGAGAGAACATCTATTTACTTTCTTCACTTTATTATATATTATACATCCTTATCTTTAAATGTTACAAAGAAGAATGATAGAGTCAATTAAGCTGGTAGTAATTAATCCAATTAATTACTAATCAAGGTTGGTGTTTAACAACACTCCTCAACGATCGGATAATGTGAAGTAACAATATTACAAAGATGGAACCTGGTTAAGAATAATGCATTATCATCTTCTATCATTACAAGTTCAGATTATCCTAAGGTATGATTTAACTGTCAAACCCTATTAGATAATCAACTATGTTACATGTCGATTATTAATGATTGGTGGATGACTTAACAAACTCCTTTCCTCACTCATTTAATCGTCCTGCCCAAGGTCTTAAAACAACTATTAAGATCAATGACAACATAGAGCTCAAACTCATTACCTATAATCAATGGATTTCATCTTGACTCACCACTAATCAGATAGGTATTTAATTATATCTAATGATCATTCAACGGGCATTTTTACACACTAGGTGTCTGACATCAAAATATAATAATTGACCTATTGATTACTATGATGATCTCAGGTCAAAGGAAAAATATATATTTAAATCCTTATAAAAATATTCCACTTGACAGTTCATAGATAATATTAACTATTGGAAATTCTCAGTTTGATCAGTTTAATAATTATATCTTCATATGCATCATCTATATATGTAACTTAATAAATGAGATCTACTAATACCCATCCAATAGATAGTATTACATACATATTGATCTAACTGGATCATTAAAGTTCTTATTTGATGATCCTATGATCAATAATATTTTTAGATTAAACCCTAAAGACTTGACTCCTATTATTATAATCTTCATTATGATAGCAAGCGTATAAATGTAATCAAGGACTTATCATATTAAGATAAAAACAATAAACATAGTATGATAATATAATCATTTGCTATATTATTAAACAAAGTTAATAATCACAAAACAAAAAAAAATCAATCTATTACATAACGATTGAGTCCTGGGCATAATTCCAACAATCTCCTACTTGACCTAGACCCAATCAGTCATGAACTTCAATCATGTTTTCCACTTGTGTTTATCAAACTCCTTTGATCCAAGCGCCTTAGTGATTTGCTATCATCCTTATCTGATGTGAAGCTAGCATCAGTATAGCTTATTAGCTTTAATTCATAATCTCCATATATGAGGAATTGGTCCTTATTTCTTCTTAAGTATTGAAGGATGGTTTTAACCACTTCCAATGTTCCTCACCTAGGTTACCTTAATACCTGCTCGTTATTCCTAGCACGTAGGCTACATCAGGTCTCGCATATGTCATGGTATACATGATAGCTCCCACTGCACTAACATATAGGACCCTACTCATGTGCTCTCTTTCTTCTGGGTTTTAGGATAATCCTCTCTACTAAGAGAAATTTTAGTGCCTATCGGTAGATAACCTTTTCTGAAATTTTCCATGTAATACCTTTTTAAGATAGTATCAATGTACATAGATTGGGAGAGCCCTAACAGCTTGCTTGATCTATCTCTATAGATCTTGATTCCAAGAATGTAATCTACTTCTCCCAAATCCCATGGAGAATTGTTCAGATAGCCAAACCTTTGTCTTTTGCATGGCTGGTACATCATTTTTTATTAGCAATATGTCATCTGTATACAACACTAGGAAAATAACTATACTCCCACTAACCTTCTTGTACACACATGGCTCTTCTTCACATCTAACAAAACCGAACCTTGCGATTGTTGTATTGAAGCGAATATTCCAACTTCGTGAACCTTGCTTCAATCCATAAATGGATCTTTATAGCTTAAATTATTTATTAGGAGCATATGGAAATGTGAAACATTCAAGTTGAGTCATATAGACATCTTCCTTGAGCTCTCCGGTAAGAAACTCTGCTTTCACATCCATTTGTCATATCTCATAATAATAATACTATAACAAGTAGAATCTAAATAGATTTGAGCATTGCCACAGGGAAAAAAAGTTTCATCGTAATCAATACCTTACTTTTAATTATATCCCTTGGAAACAAGATGGGCATTATAGGTTTTAACGTTCCCGTTTGCTCCAATTTTTTTCTTAAACATCCATTTACATCTTATGTGTTTTATATCCTTTGAGGGATCAAACAAAGTTCATACTTTATTGATTCTCATGGATTCTAACTCAGATTCCATGGCCTTAAACCACTTCTCACGATCTGGACTTACTATAGCCTCTTCGTAAGTCTTAAGGTCACCACCAATATGTGGGATATCATCAATAAGATTATTCTTGTCACCTTGCACCATTAAGTTTAATCTCTCTGGTGCACGATGATCCCTAGTGGACCTTCTAAAAGGCTTATGTTCAATAGGTTCTTCCTTTACTTGATCTTGTTGTTGTATTAGTTCTTAGACATGTTCATTAACCGGACCATTCTCCTCAATGGTTGAGGCTGGTACCCTATATGTTAACTTCATCAAGTAAAGGATGTGCGATATACATCTTATGCTCTTGAGCTTATGTTGATTCGTCATAATCTTGAATTTCATTAAGATCTATTTCTACACATGACTTCCTCCATTAAAGAACTCCCTTTCTAAAAAGGTTGCATTTCTGAACACTTTGTGTTTAGAAGGGTGATAGAAATAGTATCCTATAGTTTCCTTAGGATAGCTGACAAATCTATACTTGTCAGACCTTGTTTCAAGCTTATTTGGCAGCAATCTCTTAACATAAGCTAAACAATCCCAAACTTTCAAATGTTTTAGGTTAGGCTTACGTCCTTTTCACATCTCAGATGGAGTTTTAGTGACTGCCTTAGTGGAAACTTTGTTTAATAAATAAACATCGGCTTCTAAAGTATATCCCTATAGGAAGATAGGAAGATCGGTGAACCCCATCATTGATCTCACCATATTCAATAAAGTTCAATTTCTCATTTCTGAAAGACCATTGTGTTGTGATGTTCTTGGAGAAGTCCACTTAGATAAGATTCCATCTTGCCTTAGATAATCAACAAAATCATCACTAAGATACTTACCGCCATAGTAAGATCTTAGTTCCTTAATCCTCTTACCAATTTGTTTTTCAACTTCACTATGAAATCTTTTGAACATTTCAAATGATTCAGACTTGTGTTTCATAAGATACACAAATCCATATCTTGACATATCATAAGTGAAGGTGATAAAATAAGAATATCCATCTTTAACTTGAACTTTTATAGGCCCATATACATTAGTATGTATGAGTCCTAAAAGTTCACTAGCTCTCTCTCCAATTCCAGTAAAAGGAGATTTCGTCATTTTGCCTTTGAGACAAGATTCACAAGCTTCATATGAATCAGAATCATATTGACCAAGGCATCCTTCCTTGTGCAACTTGTTTGCTCTTTTCTCACCAATATGACCAAGTCTACAATGCTAAAGGTAAGTTTGATTTACTTAATTATCTCTCTTCCTTTTTTGACTAGAAATATTTATAATTGGATAAACAACTATTTCAGGTAAGACATAAAGACCATATTGTAGATAACTACTTAAATATAATTCATCACCATCCCAGACCTTGTTTCATTGTGGGACTTCGAACTGGGTGTGATGATGATGATAATGATGATATAACTCATCACCATCAAATATATTACATTGGTTATTCTTAAAGATTGAATGAAATTTACGCTTGTCTAATGATGAAATGGAAACAATATTCGAAACAAATTTATGAACATAATAACAATCTTTTAATAATAAAGACTTTTCTGTAGGCATAACAAAAGAAATAGTTCCTACAATTAGGGCAGCAACACTTGCTCTATTCCTAACTTATAGCTTAACTTCTTCCTTCTTCAATCTACTACTGATCCTTAGACCCTACAACATATTGCAGACGTTAAAGCTACTACCAATATCTAATACGCATTTAGTACAATCAATAGTAGTTAAAGAAATCATGAAAACATTTTTCACAAATGTCCCACCTTGTTTCTTGCCTTTCAAAGTAGTCAAATACTCTGAGCAGTTCCTCTTCCAGTGTCCCTTCTTTGTATAAAAGAAACATTCAGCATCCTTTTGGTCAACTTTCTTCTACTTACCCTTAGATTTGTTCCAAACCCCCTTGGGTGGAAGATGATTTTTCTTAGGCTTCTTCTTGCCCTTCCACTTACAATTAGAAGAGTTACCAACCAGGTTCACAGACTATGACACTTTGACCTTCCCAGACGATGCTACTTGATTTTCATAATCAATGAACAAGTTGAGCATTTTATGAAGATCACAGTCCATCTTGTTACTATTAAAGTTAACAATGAACGGTGAAAAATTATCAATAAGAGACTGTAACATTAAATCTTATGACAGCTCTTTCCCTAGTGAACACCCTAACTTTTAAGTTGTTTTATAAGGTCACTCATCTTAAGAACATGGGGTCCCACAAGAGATTTAGGCATCAGGTAATACTTAAATAGGGTGTTTGATAACTGGTATCTAGCAGTTCTACTTTGTGACCCATACATCTTTTTAAGATGCTCAATGATCTGTGGAGGATTCATACCTTCATACTACCTTTGGAGTTCAGAACTTATTGATGCTAGAATAATACACTTGGCATTAGTACTTTGTTCATTGTATTTAAAATATGCATCTAATGCATTAGCATCATCAATTCCCTCAGGAGGTGCTTCCTTCACGAGTTTATCGATCACATCAAAATTTTGATGATTGGTACTACACTCTGAGAATTGTTCTCATGCATGAACAATTTATCGATCTTATCTAAATGATATAAAATCTTTAAAACATGAATAAGTCCCTTGGTTGTCAAGTCGTTACTCATGCATAATTAAAGAGTAATAAAATTTATATTTTATTACATAAAATTTATAGTAGATTCAATACTATATAGTTCTCTGGTAGTCAGGTCGTTCCTATTAGTATAGTTTAGTTTATCCACCCAAGTGAAGAAGAATTAATTAATATTATACTCCCTAGGTAGTCTAGGTTAAAAGTATAAATTAAGTAATTTTTCCTCATACATGCATCATAAGCAATAAAAAAATATCCTGAACTACAAGTCACCTAGTTATCAAGTCATTCCTTGTAAATAAAAATAAATATTATTATCTACTTGGGTGGAAAATCCTTTTTGATAAAATATCATATATTATATCAAAAATAAACTCAATAATTTTAGAAGGTCAAGATTTCGTGTTATTAAAATAATTTTAATAACATTAGTGATCATATCACATTTTTAAGAAAACATTCGTAAAAGAAACTTGTAAGGTAACTAACATTTATCGATCTAATTTCATAAACAGATAAATTGTTGGACTATGTGGGAATGCATGCCGTGATAGTGTAAGGGAAAACCAAATAAGGCTAAACCCAAATGAAGAGAAGGAACGACTCACGACTGGCGCTAATGACCAAAACCAGATGATCTCATTTCCAACGTTTGGACCAATTAAAAGAGTATGCCTTCTTACTCTCTTCTCTTCGTAAGGTTTTTAACGTTTTTTTAAAAAAAACTTATAACTTCTGTTAAAAGTATTTAATGAGTTTTCATGGAAAGACAACATCTGTCAAAAGCTTTTAACCAAAAGCTTTAAAAAACTTTGTATTAAACCATGCGTACAACATCTGACAAGAGTCTTTAATGAGTTTTCTATAGAAATATGGAAAAAAAAACATCAGTCAAATGCTTTTAATGAGTTTTCCATTTCCCATGAAACCAATTTCAAAGTGAAGCCAAGATGCTTTCATACTTATTGAATAAACAACTTTCATGTGTTAAAACAAGTAACACAACAAAATATGCAAATCATAACATTGGCATTTTTCAAGTATGATGTGAATGCAAGTGGCTTTGATTCCAATTGTTGGATCGCATACCCAGTGGAAAAAAAATGTTGCAATTCTAAATTTATTTATTACGCTTAATAATCATACTCATAGCAAGAATTAGAAAATAACAAATACTTGGAATTTATGAAGATTAATCGACAGTAAACTTTGAAAATATGAAATCGCTATGCACTTCATACTAAAAAATACGTCCCGCTTTCAACACTTGATATGACAATGGAAGATTTTGAAAAACTCTTTCTTCAAGAATGAAACAAAACAAATTTGTCTCTTTCTCTCTTGTATTATTTTAAATGTTAACAAAACAACAAAAGAATATAACTCCTTTTTATTTATTTTGTCTTTCGTCTTCCTTATCTTAATGTAACAAAGTGAAAAGAGAATATCTATTTACTTTCTTCTCTTTACTATATGTTATACACCTTTATCTTTAAATGTTACAAAGAAGAATGATACAATCAACTAACTCTCTTCACTCTTCGTTTAACAAAAACCACCAGAGACAAAGTGCCTTTTATCATCTGATGCCTTATTGCTATTTCTTTTTTAATTATTATTACTATTTATAAAAGGAAATAAAATAAAACTATTTTATTTTATTCATCTAGTTTGTACAAGAGAATTTTCAATATTAATTATATTTTATATGCTAGAAAAAAATATAACAATATACCTTATAGATTATTTAATAAATTATCTCATAATAAATTAAATAATCATAAACAAGAAATATGGCACTCATAAGTGTGTGATCACATAGACTCATCATTAAGCCAGTAGTAATTAATCCAATTAATTACTAATCAAGGTTAACGTCTAATAACACTTCTCAATGACTGGATAGTGCGAAATAACAACCTTACAAAGACGAAACCTGATTAAGGATAATGTATTATTACCTTTCATCATTACAACTCCGGATTATAAGATATGGTTTAACTGTCAAACCCTATTTATACCATTTGATGAATTCTATTGTTCACTAAAAGGAGATTGTTGATAATTTTAATGGGATTGAGGATACCTGGGGGCCTCTTAATGAAAATGATGATCAAAGTGGTGGAAAACAAAGATGTTATACTAATGATGAGGATAGATACTTTGAGTTTTTAAGAGAATGATAGAGATATTGTCTTTAAGAAGGACTTGATTCACATATTATGCACTCATAGAGCTACTTTGAAGTAAAAAGAATAGGTCATATAGCTCTTCACCAAGAGAAGCTACCGAGCAATTGGACTAGTATTGAGTTCAACAATTTATAAACATTTAACACTATAATGAATGATCTAGACATATTATTATTAAAGAAAGATTTCTACATAAGAGTAAGTAAGGTTTGGAAAAGTGTTATCTATTGTATGGTCCTCTTAGAACTAAAATCAAGTTTTATCGTAAGAAGCTAAGGCTAATTACTTGAAATATGATATAACTTAACTTGGAAGTGTTAGGTCAGATGATGATTTAAGGGATATGCAACTAGATATAGGAAATAATTTTATAATAGTTATTGAGGATATTAATTTCAATCAAGAAGCATGTAATCAAAACGAGGATAATGGTAATAATGAAAATGGGAAATATTAATTCAAAGGATGGGATATGAATTTTAGGTTGAAATATTTCACCAAAGAGAAAACATGATATAATGCGACTAAGGTTCAAACCACGATTTCAAGCCAGTTACTATCCAGGTGAAGCATCACATTCTATAGCTGTAATCGAATCAGATGTTGTACCTCCAGCTACTACTACACTTGCAGATGAGGCATCACCTTCTGTACCTATTACTACACCATCCGCCACCACTATACTAACAGATATATCAAGGGTAAACGATGCAGATGAAGGAGACCTCTAGTCTGGAGCCAAGGGAGCTGATAGAAAAACTTACATCACAATTGTCAACAATTTGTAAGTGAAAATACATGAACACCATATGTTTATAATTAAGTTATAGGTTTAAATTAAAAAGGTATAAAATTAATTATTTTAATATTAGGTTGATTCAGTCTGGACCATGCTCAATAAACATGACATCTAAATTCAAGGAGAAGATTGACATTGAGGGTTATATATGAAAAAATATCTCTCATGTGACAAAGGAATTTTACTATTAGGTGTTTAAGATACAAAAAATTATTTTTATTTTTAATTGATTTTTATACATTTATTAGGTAAATATTATTATATTACAAATACTTATCGTATGTTTTTCCTTTTATTTTAGAAAGAATTTTTTAGGATTCTGAATTTGATGCGGTCATTTATAAAATATGGGAGAGACGAGTACGTACACGTTATCGAGACCTTATTGGTGTAATACACAAGACTGGTATACAACTACCATATATTTTTGAACAAATATAAAGTCGTTAACAGCAGTATTGGACATTGAACATTGCCCGAGACAATGTCCATTTCAAAGCATAATTCTACCAACAAACATGAAGGATCGGGGGGAGAGAGTCTTCCTGTACATACTGGAGGATTTATTACCCACTACGAGCATGCAGAGAGACTTGTAAGTATTTACACTTTACATTTACAATCTGATTTTTTTTACTTTGATGTATTTCAATTTAATTTGATGTGTGAATTTTGGAATGAAAATATGTATATTATGAAGAATGACAATGTTATAAATATCTAGTGCCATATATGGCTATATTGTTTAGTTATTTTCTTTGTTCAACAGAGGGTAAATATCATAAAAATAGAGATAATTCTGTCGAATTTTTATAAATTGTAGTTCACTGATAACATTTTATTTTGATGCAAGAAAAGTCTATAGACATAAAACCTATACCCCGTCAACTCTCTTTGCACACTTACACTAAGAAGCATGACGATGTGACCTTTGTCAACACCTGATGTAGAGAACTAAATGTATGTGAAATTTATGCTTTAATAGTAATACTTAATAATTATCACTTATTAACATAAACATTGTAGACCAAATACAATAAAGCATTCAACGATAATCTTAGTAATCTGAAGACGTTGATAAGACTCAAACCTATCTTTGGCTTAGGTTCATTTGCAAACACATGTTATTCACAACCCTCTACATCCAGTACAACAACATTTATTAGGCAGTCTGCACTCAATGAAGTCTGTGACCTTCGGAGCATAGTACAGACATTGGCAACTCAGTTACAACAGTAGCTCAGCTCCATAATGAGGTGGATGAGTTAAAGGAGAGTCGTAGCATCTCATCGCAGCAATCAAAGTATTCGCAGTCACTAAATGAATAACATATTTGTAGTCATTTTGTATGAATTACAAAAACTTATTATGTACAAAATAATTTTTTATTATCAATTAAGATAATTTTTACTTTATATCTTCAACCAACTTTTTGTTTTAGCAAATTAAATATTGAAACAAATCAAAATATTATCAATAAATAACTCACAACTATTTAAATTATGCATCAACCATAACATCATCAAATAAATTTTAATGCAAGGAAATTTAAAAAATCGTTTTTAATAAATTTACCAACAAAAAATAAAGTTCATCGGTAAAATCTATTCAATTTTTCGACGGATAACTAATAATCGTTGGTAATGAAATATTAACTTATTGACGGAATAACCAATTTTGTCAGTAAGTTTGTCGACGGATATATCTTATCTGTCAGTAACTTTATCGACTAAAGACGACATAGGATAATTGTCGGTATATTCACCGATGGTTACACAAAATTTTTGTTGGTAAATTTGCGATGGACATTCTATGATTCGTTGCAAATTATTACTTACGGTTGCTTCTCCAATGCCTTTGTCCGTTGGTAAATTTCATCGCTAACTTAGCTTTCTTTCTGACTAAATGTGTAGAAGTTCCGTCGATAATTTCTATCGCTAAGCTTCATTTTTCTCGTAGTGATTCTTAAGTGTCGAAAGTAGTTTGATCTGAGTGTCATAAATTTATTTTCAAATTAGATGAGGTGTTTGGATTAGGTATTTAATGAATACGCCCAACTTCAATTTAATTTATTTAAATTATACCAGTAGGAGGGAATTAATATCCATGTGGCACGAATCTTCTTACTTCATAAGAAAATGCATACAAACATCAAAATGAAAACAAGAATGATTATAATAAATAAAATTTTTATAATTGAACAATTGATATCTAATAGGGTTAGTCGTCTCGATTATGCAATAATTTACAAAAATTATCGATTGTAGTGATTTTTATTAATTTATAAAAATGAACCAATTAATTAATAAATTGATCATTTTTTAACAAAAAAAGTTAAAAAGTAAATTGAACCAGACATTTGAAAACAGAATCGAAAATTTAGATGGTTCAAATTTGTAATGTTAAACCGGCCGGTTGAATTTTTTAATGATCGGAAATATCTATTAAAGATATTCACTTGTGATGTGAGACATTAAATGCGCTGAAATATTTCTATCTAGAAGATATTTTAGACACGAAAATGGATTTGAAGACTTAGTGAACCTATGTATGCTTCCTTTTTTTTTGTTTACAAAAGGGAAAAAACAAAACTAAATTAACTCATTTTTTTATATTTACTAGAAGGGAGCTGATATGTATGACTCTAAATGTGATTTTGGCTCTTAGGAGTAGCATTTTTAATTGAAAATTTCTATTTAATAACTCATAACCAAATTTTGAAAATTAAATATTTAATAATTGACATTTTAAAAAAATTGTTGTGTGTTATTTTATTATATCAAATTTTAACTTATCACGCACACTACAAGAAAATTTAGTTTCAGCAACCAAATTCTCAACAACCATAGTAAAATGGTTGCTAATTATATACATTTTGCAACCAAAAATTACTTGGTTGCAATATATATGTTACGTATAATTTTTACCGACCAATCAATACTTGGTGGCTATAGATGGTCACTAAAACTTACAATTTATGGATAATAATATAACGAC
>JANVCQ010000232.1:5014821-5033051 GCA_025531925.1 Erythroxylum plowmanianum
TTCCAAAAGTGGGAATTCATTGTATTGGATTTGCTGTAGTTCGAATAAAGATGAATATAAGAAAAAGAAAAAAAAATTTTATACCGGATTTCGAATAGTCTAGGTTTCCAACGCGATAACTTTGCTATGCTTTGTGTTTCCAATGGATGTCGGACATTTGTTATGCTATTCGATTCGATCCACTTTGTGATACGATTTGCTTTCGATACATTCGATCCGATTTGTTTCTTTCGATTTCGTATTCGCCTTTAGTTTCGTAAATTTGATCCATATTCGTTTCGTTTTCGCCGTCACTTCCATTCCGTCTTTCGGTTGGGATCCGGTTCCCGGATCGGGTCCCAACATAACTTACCCTTCTTACTAAATCTCAGGACATCTTGCCAAGTGATACTCTCAGAAATACTCTATCTCCCACCTGATATTCCATATCTCGTCTGTGCTGATCCATATAGCTCTTCTGTCTAACTTGTGCTACTTTAATTCTGCTACGGATCAATTTCATTTTGTCAACAGTATCCTAAATTAACTCTTGGTCTTCCACAATTCTTAGACCCTCTTCATCCCAATATAAAGGCGAACGACACTTCCTGCCGTACAACCCCTCGTATGGAGCCATACCAACACTACTGTGACACTGATTATTATAAGCAAATTCAATCAAAGCCACATACTGATCCCATGCTCCTTGAAACTCCAAAACACAAGCTCTGAACATATCCTAAATAGTCTTAAATTGTTCTCTCACTTTGGCCATTTGTTTGAGGACGAAATGCAGGATTAAAATTAAGTTTTGTACCCAAAGCTGCCTGTAAACTACCCCAAAATCTCGAGGTAAATCTAGGATCCCTATTCGATATGATGGACACTGGAACCCCATGTAATCTCACAACTTCATTCACATATCTACGAGCTAATTGATCAAGTGAATATTGTTCTCTCACTAGTAAGAAATGAGTTGATTTGGTCAGTCTATCAACAATGACCCAAATGACATCATGTTGCCTCGGAGTCCTTGGCAAACCCATAATAAAATCCATAGTGATTCATTCCCATTTCCACTCCGGAATAGGTAACGAATGTAATTTTTTAACTGGAAACTGATGCTCAACCTTAATCTGCTGGCAAGTTGTAAACTTAGAAACGAACTCTGCTACTTGCTTCTTCATACTAGGCCACCAGTAATATTGTTTCAGCGTGTTATACATCTTAGTGGTACCAGGATGCATAGCATAAGCTGCTATATGTGCTTCCTCCAAAATCTCTTTCCACAAATTATCAACATCAAGCACACATAATCTTTGCTTTAACTACAATGTATCATCTCTCACTTCAAATTCAGAATTCGTATTCACTTTTAACTTCACAATTAACTTTACAAATTCTGGATCTCTACTCTGAGCCTCTTTGATTCTTTCAAGCAATACAGGTCTCAACTTCAAAGTAGTTATCAATGTCTCATTCAGCCTCAAATTCAATTCAACATTCAGTGCTCTCAACTGAACTATAGGTTAGGTAACCTCGATAACTGTATTTGAGCCACACTACTATTAGACTTCCGACTTAATGCATCAGCCACCACATTAGCTTTGCCAGAATGATACTCAATTGTACAATCATAATCTTTCAATAATTCTATCCATCTCTTCTGTCTTATATTCAACTTCTTCTGGCTCAACAAATACTTCAAACTCTTATGATTAGTGAATACCTAAAAAGTTTCTCCATATAGATAATGTCTCCAAATTTTTAAGGCAAACACTATTGCAACAAGTTCCAAATCATGGATTGGATAATTAAATTCATGAGATCTCAACTGTCTCGACGCATATGCTGTTACTTTACCATGCTGTATTAGTACACATCCTAAACCTTGGTGTGAAGCATCACTGTACACAACATAACCTCCAGAACCAGATGGAATAGCTAACATCGGTGCTATAGTCAACTATTGCTTAAGCTCCTTAAAACTCCTCTGACAATCATCACCCCATCTAAAAGGCACATTCTTTCTCAAAAGTTTTTTCAAATGGGCTGAGATCAATGAAAACCCCTCGACAAACCTTCTATAATAACTAGCTAACCCAAGGAAAATCCGAATCTCAGACACATTTATTGGAGTCTCCCACTTCATCACTGCTTCGACTTTCCTTGGGTAATCCTAAATGCCTTGTCCAGACATTATGTGACCCAGAAATACTATTTGATCAAGCCAAAATTAGCACTTACTAAACTTGGCATATAACTGTTTCTCCCTCATTACATGGAGAACCAATCTCAGATGTGCAGTATGATCTTCTCTACACTTTGAGTACACCAAAATGTCATCAATAAAGACAATTACAAAGCGATCTAAATAAGGTTGAAATACCTTATTCATCAAAGCCATAAAAGCTGTCGAGGCATTAGTCAATCCAAATAGCATTACCAAAAACTCGAACTGCTCATATCTTGTTCTAAATGCACTCTTGGGAACATCAGCCTTAGCTATTTTCAACTAATAATATCCCGACCTCAAGTCTAACTTTTGGGAACACCTGAGCTCCCTGTAATTAATCAAACAAATCATCAATCCTGGGTAATGGGTATTTATTCTTAACTGTTATTCGATTCAACTACCGATAATCAATACACAATCTCATAAGGTAAGGCTATTTTATAAGCCAATGGTCCAATTTTTTCAACTATCTCATATGGACCAATATACCTCAGACTTATCTTACCCATCTTACTGAATCTCAAGACACCTCGCCAAGGTGATACTCTCATAAATACCCTATCTCCTACCTGATACTCCATATTTTGTTTGTGCTGATCCACATAGCTCTTCTGACTATCTTGTGCTACTTTAATTCTGCTACGGATCAATTTCACTTTGTCATCAGTATCCTGAATCAACTCTGGGCCTTCGATAATTTTTAGGCCCTCTTCATCCTAATATAAAAGCGAACGACACTTCCTGCCGTACAGTGCCTTGTATGGAGCCATATCGATACCATTGTAATACTGATTATTATAAACAAATTTAATCAAAGCCACAAACTGATCCCATGCTCCTTGAAACTCCAGAATACAAGCTTTGAGCATATCCTCAACAGTCTTAATCATTCTCTCACTCTGACCATTTGTCTAAGGATGAAATGCAGTACTGAAATTCAGCTTTGTACCCAATACTGCCTGTAAGCTACCCCAAAACCTCGAGGTAAATCTAGGATCCTTGTCTGAGATGATGGACACTGGAACCCCATGTAATCTCACAACTTTATTCACATATCTCCGAGCTAAGTGATCGAGTGAATACTTTTCTCTCACAAACAAGGAATGAGTTGATTCAATCAGTCTATCAACAATGACCAAAATGGCATCATGTTGCTTCGAAGTCCTCGGCAAACCCATAATAAAATTCATAGTGATTCGTTCCCATTTCCACTCTGGAATAGGTAACAAATGTAATTTTCCAACTGGAGCCTGATGTCAGCCTTAATTTGTTGGCAAGTTGTACACTTAGAAACGAACTCTACTACTTGTTTCTTCATACTAGGCCACCAGTAATGTTGTTTTAGCATGTTCTACATCTTGGTGGTACCAGGATGCATAGCATAAGCTGCTATATGTGCTTCCTCCAAAATCTCTTTCCTCAAATTATCAACATCATGCACACATAATCTTTGCTTTAACCACAATGTATCATCTCTCACTTCAAATTCAGAATTCACATTCACTTTTAACTTCTCAATTCACTTTACAAATTATAGATCTCTGCTCTAAGCCTCTTTGATTCTTTCAAGCAATACAGGTCTTAACTAGCTATCAATGTCTCATTCTGCCTCAAATTCAATTCAACATTCAGTGTTCTCAACTAAACTAGGCTAGGTAACCTCGGTAACTGTACTTGAGCCACACTGCTATTAGACTTCCGACTTAATGCATCAGCTACCACATTAGCTTTGTCAGGATGATACTCAATTGTACAATCATAATCTTTCAATAATTATATCCATCTTCTCTGTCTCATGTTCAACTCCTTCTGGATCAACAAATACTTCAAACTCTTATGATCAGTGAACACCTAAAAACTTTCTCCATACAGATAATGTCTCCAAATTTTTAAGGTAAACACTACTGCAACAAGTTCCAAATCATGGACTGGATAATTAAATTCATGAGATCTTAAATATCTCGATACATATGTTATTACTTTACCATGCTGTATTAGTACACATCCTAAACCCTGGTGTGAAGCATCACTGTACACAACATAACCTCCAGAACCAAATGGAATAGCTAACACCGATGCTATAGTCAACTGTTGCTTAAGCTCCTCAAAACTCCTCTGACAATCATCACCCCATCTAAAAGGCACATTCTTTCTAAAAACTTTTGTCAAATTGGTTGAGATCAATGAAAACCCCTTGACAAACCTTCTATTAACCAGCTAATCCAAAAAAACTTTGGATCTCAGACACATTCCTTGGAGTCTCCCACTTCATCACTGCTTCGACTTTCCTTAGGTCAACCTAAATGCCCTGTCTAGACATTATGTGACCCAGAAATACTATTTGATCAAGCCAAAATTTGCATTTACTGAACTTGGCATATAACTGTTTCTCCCTCATTATCTGGAGAACCAATCTCAGATGTTCAGTATGATCTTCTCTACACTTTGAGTATACCAAAATGTCATCAATAAAGACAATTACAAAGCGATCTAAATAAGGTTGAAATACCTTATTCATCAAAGCCATAAAAGCTATCGAGGCATTAATCAATCCAAACGGCATTACCAAAAACTCGAACTGCCCATATCTTGTTCTAAATGCACTCTTGGGAACATCAATCTTAGCTATTTTCAACTGATAATATCCTAATCTTAAGTCTAACTTTGTGAACACTTGAGCTCCCTGTAATTGATCAAACAAATCATCAATCCTGGGTAATGGGTATTTATTCTTAACTGTTATCCGATTCAACTGCCGATAATTAATACACAATCTCAGAAAGTAAGGCTAACTTATAAGCCAATGGTCCAATTCTTTCAATTATCTCATATGAACCAATATACCTCGGACTTAACTTACCCATCTTACTGATGGATCTCAGGATACCTTGCCAAGGTGATACTCATTATACCCTATCTCTTACTTGATACTCCATATTTCATCTGTGTTGGTCCACATAGCTCTTTCGTCTATCTTGTGCTACTTTAATTCTGCTTCGGATCAATTTCACTTTATCATCAGTATCCTGAATCAACTCTAGGCCTTCGACAATTCTTAGACCCTCTTCATCCTAATATAAAAGCGAACGACACTTCCTGCCATACAGTGCCTCGTATGGAGCCATATCGATACTACTGTGATACTGATTATTATAAGCAAATTCAATAAGAGGCACATACTGATCCCATGCTCCTTAAAACTCCAAAACACAAGCTCTGAGCATATCCTCAACAGTCTTAATTGTTCTCTCACTTTGACCATTTGTCTAAGGATGAAATGCAGTACTGAAAATCAACTTTGCACCCAAACCTGCCTGTAAGCTACCCCAAAATATCAAGGTAAATCTAGGATCCTTTTCTGATACCGATGGACACTAGAACCCCATGTAATCTCACAACTTCATTCACTTATCTCCGAGCTAACTGATCGAGTGAATACTTTTCTTTCACTAACAAGAAATGAGTTGATTCGGTCAATCTATCAGCAATGACCAAAATGGCATCATGTTGCCTCGAAGTCCTCGGCAAACCCATAATAAAATCTATAGTGATTCGTTCCTATTTTCACTCCGGAATTGGTAACAAATGTAATTTTCCAATTGGAGCCTGATGTCAGCCTTAATTTGTTGGCAAGTTGTACACTTAGAAACGAACTCTGCTACTTGTTTCTTCATACTAGGCCACCAGTAATGCTGTTTTAGCATGTTCTACATCTTGGTGGTACCAAGATGCATAGCATAAGCTACTATATGTGCTTCCTCCAAAATCTCTTTCCTCAAATTATCAACATCACGCACACATAATCTTTGCTTTAACCACAATTTATCATCTCTCACTTCAAATTCAGAATTCATATTCACTTTTAACTTCTCAATTAACTTTACAAATTATGGATCTCTACTCTGAGCCTCTTTGATTCTTTTAAGCAATACAAGTCTCAACTTCAAAGTAGCTATCAATGTCTCATTCTGCCTCAAATTCAATTCAACATTTAGTGTTCTCAACTGAACTAGGCTAGGTAACCTCGATAACTGTACTTGAGCCACACTGCTATTAGACTTCCGACTTAATGCATCAGCCACCACATTAGTTTTACCAGGATGATACTCAATTGTACAATCATAATCTTTCAACAATTCTATCTATCTCCTATGTCTCATGTTCAACTCCTTCTGGCTCAACAAATACTTTAAACTCTTATGATCAGTGAACTCCTAAAAAGTTTCTCCATATAGATAATGTCTCCTAATTTTTAAGGCAAATACTACTGCAACAAGTTCCAAATCATGGACTGGATAATTAAATTCAAGAGATCTCAAATGTCTCGATGCATATGCTATTACTTTACCATGCTGTATTAGTACACATCCTAGATCTTGGTGGGAAGCATCACTGTACACAACATAACCTCCAAAACTAGATGGAATAGTTAACATCGGTGCTATAGTCAACTGTTGCTTAAGCTCCTCAAAACTCCTCTGAGAATCATCACCCCATCTAAAAGGCACATTCTTTATAAAAAGTTTTGTCAAAAGGGTTGAGATCAATGAAAATCTCTCGACAAACCTTTTATAATAACCAGTTAATCTAAGGAAACTCCGGATCTCAGACACATTCCTTGGAGTCTCTCACTTCATCACTGCTTCGACTTTCCTTAGGTCAACCTAAATACCCTGTCCAGACATTATATGACCCATAAATATTATTTGATCAAGCCAAAATTCACACTTACTGAACTTGGCATATAACTATTTCTCCCTCATTATCTGGAGAACCAATCTCAGATGTACAGTATGATCTTCTCTACACTTTGAGTACACTAAAATGTCATCAATAAAGACAATTACAAAGCGATCTAAATAAGGTTGAAATACCTTATTCATCAAAGCCATAAAAGCTGTCGAGGCATTAGTCAATCCAAACAGCATTACCAAAAACTCGAACTACCCATATCTTATTCTAAATGCACTCTTGGGAACATTAGCCTTAGCTATTTTCAACTGATAATATCCCGATCTCAAGTCTAACTTTGTGAACACCTGAGCTCCCTGTAATTGATCAAACAAATCATCAATCCTGGGTAATGGGTATTTTTTTCTTAATTGTTATCCGATTCAACTGCCGATAATCAATACACAATCTCAAAAGGTAAGGTTAACTTATAAGCCAATGGTCAAATTCTTCCAATTATCTCATATGGACCAATATATCTCGGACTTAACTTACCCATCTTACTAAATGTCAGGACACCTCGCCAAGGTGATACTCTCATAAATACCCTATCTCCTACTTGATACTCCATATTTTGTCTGTGCTGATCCACATAGCTCTTTTGTCTATCTTGTGCTACTTTAATTCTTCTTCGGATCAATTTCACTTTATCATCAGTATCCTGAATCAACTATGGGCCTTTGACAATTCTTAGACCCTCTTCATCCTAATATAAAGGTGAACGACACTTCCTGTCATATAGTGCCTCGTATGGAGCCATATCGATACTACTGTGATACTGATTATTATAAGCAAATTCAATCAGAGCCACATACTAATCCCATGCTCCTTGAAACTCCAAAACACAAGCTTTGAACATATTCTCAAAAGTCTTAATCGTTTTCTCACTCTGACCATTTGTCTAATGATGAAATGCAGTACTGAAATTCAACTTTGTACCCAAAACTGCCTGTAAGCTACCCCAAAATCTCAAGGTAAATATAGGATCCCTGTCTGATATGATGGACACTGGAACCTCATGTAATCTCACAACTTCATTCACGTATCTTCGAGCTAACTGATTGAGTGAATACTTTTCTCTCACTATCAAGAAATAAGTTGATTCGGTCAGTCTATCAACAATGATCAAAATGGCATCATGTTGCCTCGGAGTCCTCGACAAACCCATAATAAAATTCATAGTGATTCGTTCCCATTTCTACTCCAGAATAAGTAACAAATGTAATTTTCCAACTGGAGCCTGATGTCAGCCTTAATTTGTTGGCAAGTTTTACACTTAGAAACGAACTCTGCTACTTGTTTCTTCATACTAGGCCACCAGTAATGTTGTTTTAGCATGTTCTACATATTGGTGGTACTAGGATGCATAGCATAAGTCGCTATATGTGCTTTCTCCAAAATCTCTTTCCTCAAATTATCAACATCACGCACACATAATCTTTGTTTTAACCACAATGTATCATCTCTCACTTCAAATTCAGAATTCATATTCACTTTTAACTTCTCAATTAACTTTACAAATTATGGATCTCTGCTCTGAGCCTCTTTGATTCTTTCAAGCAATACAGGTCTCAACTTCAAAGTAGCTATCAATGTCTCATTCTGCCTCAAATTCAATTCAACATTCAGTGTTCTCAACTGAACTAGGCTAGGTAACCTCAATAACTGTACTTGAGCCACATTGCTATTAGACTTCCGACTTAATGCATTAGGCACCACATTAGCTTTGACAGGATGATACTCAATTGTATAATCATAATCTTTCAACAATTCTATCCATCTCCTCTGTCTCATGTTCAACTCCTTCTGGCTTAACAAATACTTCAAACTCTTATGATCAGTGAACACTTAAAAAGTTTCTCCATACAGATTATGTCTCCAAATTTTTAAGGCAAACACTACTGCAGCAAGTTCCAAATCATGGACTGGATAATTAAATTCATGAGATCTCCAATGTCTCAATGCATATGTTATTACTTTACCATGCTGCAATAGTACACATCCTAAACCCTGGTGTGAAGCATCATTGTACACAACATAACCTCCAGAACCAGATGGAATAGCTAACACTAATGTTGTAGTCAACCGATGCTTAAGTTCCTCAAAACTCCTTTGATAATCATCATTCCATCTAAAAGACATATTCTTTTTCAGAAGTTTTGTGAAAGGGGCTGAGATCATTGAAAACCCCTCGACAAACCTTCTATAATAACCAACTAATTCAAGGAAGCTCCGGATCTCTGACACATTCCTTGAAATCTCCCACTTCATCACTGCTTCGACTTTCCTTAGGTCATCCTGAATGCCCTGTCTAGACATTATGTGACCCAGAAATACTACTTGATCAAACCAAAATTCACACTTATTGAACTTGACATATAATTGTTTCTCCCTCATTTTCTGGAGAACCAATCTCAGATGTGCAGTATGATATTCTCTACACTTTGAATACACCAAAATGTCATCAACAAAGACAATTACAAAGAAAGAGTTCTCTGCTGAATGCTTTCGGTGGGTATCAAAAACTACAGTAATCACTTCCTAAATAGAACATAAGCTACGTGTAATATTTCCTTATTCAAAACCAGACCACGTGGCTATATTGCATGTATCACATATGTCACTCAAACAAGTTGGCCACTTATCACCACACATACAAGCCATTTGTCATATACATATGTTGCCACGTGTCACACTATAATTAGTCCATATTTCAATATTTTTCTAAAATTCACCAAAATTTCAAAATACCCTCAATATACCAAAATTGTCAAATCACATGTTAATCGCATTTATTAACTCAATTATATTCAGAAATGTTAACGAATGCATGTATAATCATATGAATGTACAAAAATGTGCAATATTTAACTTAGGCACGATATGCATTTCCTACTTTCTCAGTAATTTCTCATAATTCACAATTCTAGCCTTAACATAGGTAACGGAATGTCACAAATATAGTGGAGAAATTTGAAAAAAAGAATCAAAATAGAATAAGACAAAATACCAAAGGAAAGTATAACATTCATTGGAAGGGGAATCCAATGATGGTATATATGGTACTATCATCATTGATCAAAATGATATCTACTAAGTACCTTATAAATGACATTATAGAAGTTATCTCCATCTTTCCTTCATCTTAACGTTGAAAGTTAATACACAAATGAGCAAAATAATGAGTAGATGAAACGTATTTGGCAATTACAGGAGAAAAATAGGAAGGCAAATCAGGCAGATGATGTCTGAATGATATAACACAACCCCTTGAATGGAGACTGAAGGGCAGATTAGCTAATGGTGATGATGCGTGAAGGAGGCAACACAACCCCTTGAACAGAGACTAGAAGATGGATCAGTCAACGGTGATGGTGAAGGAGGCAAAATGGGGATGGTGAATATTTGGGGATTAAAGTGTAATTAAGGATTATGTAAAATTTGATTTTCCATTATGTAAAGAAAACTTATTACCGTCTGACGTGTATTTTTAACATGGCATTTAAATTCCACTTCGCTCTCCACAAACACTTTTATATATATTAACAACACGTGTTTTACACGCCCGCATTTCTGTCCAAAATTGTCTAAAATCTGGTTCTTAGGAAGGTCCACATTTTTTTAAAAATTAGTTGTTAGAATATTAAATGTCAATTTAATGTGTATCTAACTTTTAATTTCACATCTCTCACGTGATGCTGGTGTATAATGCACATGGACAAATTAATTGGCCATTTACTATCTTTCAGATAACAAACGGTATCTGGAGAGTATGTCCCTTTTAAGCCTTACCAATCAGTTGTGGCTCGAGACTTTGTGCAAAGCAAATATAGTTAACGATTTCATTTCACTGACCATAAAAAGAACTGTCCACTTCATAAAATTTATGAAAGAAGCATATTTTCTTTTGGATTAATTAAAAAATTCTCAAAATTTACTCAATTTTACAATACTAACCTTAACTTTAGAAAGTGATATTAAAATATTTGAACTTTTAATTTGTTGATAAAATAATCTGACGTTAAATTTTTTGTTAACATTGCTGACATAACATACCGTATAATGATATTCTCACCGTATGCTCAAAATCATTTTCCATGTAATTATTTTTGTAATTTAATAAATGTAGAAAAAGAAAATTCCTAATGGACTCTTCCTCTATTTATTCTTCTCTCCTCTCTGTTAATATTCTTTTGAGCCCAACTCCAATCGGCATGCTCCTTCATTGTGATAAAATAAAGCTACAAGATCTACTGCAAACTCATCAAACCCAATTGTTGTATTTTAACCAATCTTCCTCGCCTAGTTGCGATCAAGAATTTAGAGGCGAAGTCAACTTTGTCTATTGAAAACCCATTTGTCAACCGTAAGCTATGTTCTACAATTAAAAAAATTCTTAGTGTTAAACAACCATATTGAAACTTAGAAGAAAAAGGTAATCAAATCTTGTCCAACTCAATAAAATACCCCTTAATCAGTTTCCTTCTCAAATATTAATTACCCATTTTCCTTTTTCTTGTTGCAGAAGAAGAATGTTGAAAACTTGCGTAGTTTTCCACTTTAAAGTTTGAATGCAAGGACCTCTATGTCAAAGACATTTGGTACTGTAAAATCAACTCAAACATGAAATTCATTACCAGATCTCTTGGAGAGGAATGACATATTTCACACAAAATTAAATAGTGGTTTTAGTACGAGTAAAGAACAACATTGACAAAAATCAATATTTTGTGCAGCATAGTTAACATAATCCCTACCCAGATGATGAAGACAATAAGAAAGGAGTAGACAATAACAAGAGGAAACACTTCCCTGCAATGAGATAAATCCAAGACAGAGCAAGCAAGTTGGAAGAATCCAAAAAGTCGTAGGGAAAAGAAAAACAAACACAAGATTAGCAAGGAGGAGAAGGAGAATAGATGGATGAAATGTCATTAAGGTTTTTCTTTTTTTAAATTTATTAAAATTATAAAATAATTATTTGGAGAATAATTGAACATATGGGAAAATAATTGAACATTAACAGAAAATTTAATATCAGACTATTTTCACAACAAATTAAAAATTTGAGCATTTAAAGTTAGTATTATAAAATTGTATAAAATTTATTATTATTTTTAGTTAACCTTTTTCTTTTCCCTATAAAACATGAATTATTGTACATATCAATTCTTCAATGATTTGATTGCTTTTTATAGAATAACTTACGGCATTCTTTTGTGATTTATTGTTATAATAGCTGTAGAGATGACGATAAATATTCAGCCATTTGGGTACCCAGCGAACTTAGCTCAACTTACGGTATCCTAGCTTTTGGTTTGGTACGGTACGTAGTAGCTGCAACTGACAATGTTGAAAAATTAAGGTTGTCTTGAACGACCATTGAATGGTGGCTGCAGTGACGGGCTAATTTAATCATTAATCGACAGCCTAATTTAATCATTAATCGAAAAGACTCTAGAGTCAAGTTTCACGAACAATTCTGTAAAATCCAAGGGAAAAGCACCATGTAGGTTGGACCAAGAAGAGCTTTAATTGACAAGACATGAGTGTCAAGTAACTTGCTCTGTTATTTAAGTAAATTGGCACACGTACGAAACACATAATCTATTTGTATTTAAAAAATGTTGTCAAGTAACTTGCTCTGTGGCCCTTTATTAAAATATTTGTATTTCTTTTATCTTCTTAAATTTCGGCTTTCCTAAGACCTTTCTTTTTTTCTTCCTCCAATTTCTCATGTAGATAACTCATACTTCTACTTTTCTTTTTTATATAAACTTAATCTCTATAAATTCACAATTTATTCTTTTTTTTTTAAAATCTTATCTCACATTAAAGATAAGATAAACTTAATTGGGACTGATTCAATTGTCGTTGCTGAAACAAGAGAGAAAGTTGGAGATCCTCTCTCTATCGCCAACGTATAAACTCAATGAATAAGGATTGATGAGATAGTAACCACTGGGGTAGTTTCTATTATCCAAAAGTAGTCCGTATTAATTGAGAATAATACTCAACTGGTTACTAATAGTAGAAATTTGAATTTTGAAAAACCAAAGAAAATTGAGGGTTCATTAAACTTTACAGGGCCTCAATACCCCTAGTGATATTACCGAAGACAATGTGAAGAGTCTAGATAATGAAGTAAATGACTTCACCTCCTAATATTTGAAACATTGTCAAATGAATTAGACCAACATGCTGACTCTATTAGCAATTATTAAAAAAACTGAAAATGTTGTTGCCAAGTCTTCTAAGGCTAGGATAGAGTATGCACAATAAACCCTAATGATAAACTTTAGTGATGACTATGTGGCAAGTCAGGAACATATGATATCATCTCTCGTAATGAAGAACAAGCAGAAGATTGTAATTCTCCATTAATTGCAGCCCAAGTCCATATTTCAAGAAATTTTTGTGTGCGGTCCAAAATCATAAAAAGGGAGTTAGTAAGGAAGAGAAAGTAAAATCTCAAATACCTGGAGGTTTTTCTTAAATAAGATAGTCTTAATGTAGAACATTAAAGAGTTCAACGACTCTCATAAATAAGAGATGGTAAATGAGTTTTTTTCTTAGAAATAAAACATAAGTGGCGCTTATAGTAGTTTCTTCTTATTGTCTATCCTACAGATGATTAAACTGCCTCAATTAGAAAGTTTTTGGTCATATTGTAATATGAAAGTAGGCTTAATGCTTTAAACTCATTTTAATGTAGATATAGTATTATCTATAATTATAATTCTTTTTCATTAAAAAAAACTTAAATCTCACATTAATCACTTGTAGAACTAAATGTTACCTTTTAGCTTATTTTAATAGTTGGAACGTAGATAACGTCTATATCTAAAGTATAAACTCCACCTTACTTTTTTAAAAATATTTTCTATCATGTTTTTATGTCTGTTTGATTTGCGGGGTCGTGATGATTTATAACTCGCGAAGCGTATATGGTAAATTTAAAATAATTAAAACAATAATTTTTATTATGATTTGGAGGCCGTGAACACTGATCTGGACTACCTGGTAATGTCCATTTCACTGTCTCTCTCTTCGTTGATTTACCCACAGCTACACTCGAGTTAATGCGTGGATCTTAATGTAGCAGAATCCCATAGCACTGTTGGTAAAGATAGCAAGTTGAGTTAGGATTCTTCTATTTGAGGTCCAATTTTCTATCCTTTCTTGTGTTACTGACTATGGTCCTTTGAATGCCTTCTAATATTAGAATTTATTGTTAAAAAAATTGCACTCGCAATCATACTACAAGGGCTATATGTATAATACTTCTTTATTTGATAAAACATACAAGCCTCTTTTGATTTTACTCATTGAGAAAATATTTATTATTCAAAATTATCTTTGAAAACACCCTGTTATATTATAAGTATTAAAAAGGAGAGATTTTATAAAATTTATGTTAAATTAATTCTTTATTAAAATTATGTCACAGCAATCATATATAAATAATACCATGTAATAAACAATTAGTCACATAATAATATATATTACGATGACTAGATTGAAAATTATTTTTTAAAAATATTTCTTGAAAATCCCAAAAGATATAGTTTCTCAAAAACCTGGTTCAGCCATAGTTGCTTTGAACTGTATCTGTCGGTTGCTTGATATAAAGCAATTGTGTCTACAATCGTTAGTTTTTCAACACAAACGAAAGCAAAAAATTAAACACGAAATAAATAAATCAACACTCGAGATTTGATAATACAGTTCAACACACCTTGCCTACGTTTGCAGGACTCTCACCCAGCTTAATTACTTTCACTAAAGAACAGTAGTTTTATACAAGGTTTTACTAGTTGACACTATTCAACTCTTAACACTATCCACTCGTTCTAACACCTCGTGAAAGAATTTTACTCCCAACATCACGACCACCTTATGCTAACTTTAACAGAGGATTTTCACAACACTATTTAATAATAAAGATGATAGTTGAACAACTTAAGTGATTGAAACAATAAAGATACAAACAACGACAACACTCGATATAGAAAACAACTCCCCTAAATATGTAGCTTCATCAACGAAAGGATGGGAAGTCATCCACCAAGAAATCTGTTGTGAACCTTCAATATTGTCACTAAAGCATCTCATGCACAGTAGCCAGGAAGAAATCTGTTGTGAACCTTCAATATTGTCACTCAAGCATCCCATGCACAGTAGCCACGAAAACTCAACAAACAAACAAATATTTTATCACCGAAACGTCGTAAACAAAAGAGTTGTAATCACACGAAAACTGTTGGACGTTTTCACCCAAAAAAACACTAACTAAACAACCTAGAAAAAATCACGCAGCCTTGGAGAAAATGCAACTGCCCAATTTAGATAAGATTCCTGAAAAATTAGCTGTCAGAGATAGCTAAAAGTTCCCAAAAATACAATTGCCAAGTCACCATATATTGTTCATTTTTCGCACACAAAGCAACCTCTCAACAGTCTAGAAATTTATGTTATTGCACATGGAATGCAACTGCCAAAGATGGAAAAGATCAACAAAAATCCAGCTGCCTTAGATAAATAGAACTACCTATATAGGTTGTCAAAGATAATCCTAAAATCATCAAAAATTTGCATATTATCTTCATCAAAATATGATGATTTTATCCCAATTATATCCTATATCCCAAATAAACATTATCTTTAAGAATCCCATATAAGGTAGATTACTCATCATAATGATATTCCTTAAATAACTAAAGATGTCCAATTAAAAACAATGCCCAAAATTAATCAATAAGATATCTTAACAATCTCCCATTTTTGGCATTAATTGTCATATATAGGAACTTTCCCTTAATAAGATAATTGGACACTCCCCCTTAATTGAATATCAAGTTTCAAATAACTTCCATATAACATCAAGTTCACACAATATCAAGTTCGTTAAGTTCACATAAACAAATGGCAAATAACCAAAGAAATAAAAATCCCAAGTTAACAGAACAACCAACAATCATCTAAACAAATCATCCCATTTTCTCCAATCATATGCTTCTCCCTGTTCAGACCAAAAATGCCAAAAAAAAAGAATAAGAATGTCTTCAATGCGATCAATCTCAGTGAATAAGGAGGTGTAAACATTAGCAGTAGCTGCAGTTTAAAGAATCATAAGTACGTAGTACAACAGCAGAAGCCCAAGATGACAATTTACCACTGGTCAAAACACTAGCCAACATATTATTACTCACATCAAATCCATCTGCATACGACTGATTAAATTTATAAACCTAAAAAATGCATTCAACTAAGAATAATCAAACTTAATCAATCTCCTCTTTACATAAACCATATGAAAGCATAAAGTCATATCATCCAACATTCTCTTATCCAAATTAAAATAAAATTCTCGCACCAAATTAGCGTCAAATTATTGTGGCAATAAAGAAGTATGTAACAAATTCCTCTCATTTCACAACACATCTAAATTAAATTGTTTATACTCAGCTAAATTTATAGGATAATCAAGAATAAACTCGGTTGAAGTGAGACTCCAAACTAGAAAGACATCTCAGAACCTTTGTTCTCAATTTTGACTATTGACGCATCGGAAAATTGCTTGGTAGCTTGCATTAAACTATCAGCCTTGGGAAGATTCTCTTTCGTCTAATGGAACCATAGTCTTTTCTTCAACATCCATTACCATTGGAATCGAAATATAGTAGGATGGCACATCACCATAATTGCAAGAAGCATCAATATTAGATGCAATAATATTTAAAATCTCAATCAGCATATCCATTTTGGGTCCATGTAGTAAAGAACATGATGCACGAGTTCATCCAGTCCACTAGATAAGACTCCTAATATCTCACCAACAAGAGCATGTAAATATATTTAAGAAGTAAACATTTTCACAAAGCATCTTAAAGCATTGACTGGAGACCATTGTTGTTTAACCACAACGCATTGAAACATTGAGGAATGCGGCATTATTGCTTCTGTAGAGCAAAAGATGCCATCCATTATGGCATTCAAGAAAGCAAACGAAAGAACAATTGCATCTAAAACTAGAAAACATGTAGGATATTTGTGAATAAGATCACCCATTATAATAGTTGCCAATGAAAATGCACCTCTGCCAAAATCTTTTGCTCATCTAAAGATGATACATAAGAATTGTAGCAGTACATTCTCCTAAGATCCATATACACAGAAAGTGTTCCCAATGAAAGAATATTGCCCAAACTTATACATCCCATTATATGGAGAGAAACTAAGATTAAACTTCAAAGACCCAAATCATAGAAAGCCCGAATCTTCCTACTGGTCTCTAACCAAATATCAACATTTTCTCGACATAACTCTGTAAATCAAAATCTAGAAGCAAAACTCTCAAATCATTAAGCAGAGCCTTATTTTCATATCAAATATACTATTTAACAAATAAGGAAAAGCGAATCCATAAATCAAAAGATCAAAAAGTTTAGACATTAACTCCTTCAAACCTACTTTTTTTTTATTTTCTTAATAGACAACATCAATATACTTTAAAAATCTAAGTACACAGACCTAGTGCTCTTTGAAGGAATTCAAACCTGGCTTTATTGCTCATCACATTAACTTTGTCCTAAGATGTTTAGTTGGTTTCTCCCTCAGAAGCAACCACCTGGTCCTTTCTCTAACCAGTTTCTTTTCCAATAGCAACTGACTGTAAGTTTGGATAGTTTCTGATTTTAGTTTCATTGCTTCTCTTTTTTATTTGTGAGGCTTATTTTGAAGGTTTCTTCTACCGGCTTATTATTCGTTTGAAGTCATAGAGACATATTATCATGTTTGGTTAAATTGCAAGAAATAATAGCCTAGAACATGTAGTAATTATCTGCCAATCTTTTGCCACTTACTAAGCACTCTCCTTGTTCGTTCAACACGTTGCATCCATCATTAGTAAATTTAACTAACAGCCCATCATCACAAAGTTAACTAATAATTACCAATTGGTTTTTAAACCATCAACATGAAGCACAATTTTGAAGTGCGGCTGTTGGACCCCACCCCCCACCCGTAGGTGTATGCGGGTTATACCGCGGCAGGTGATTGCGGGTTATACCGCGGCATCCAACCTTAATCAGTATTGTCTTCTTTGGGAATCGAACTCGTGACCTCTCAAGGTTTTGTTGTTTCTAAGAACACGCCTCTCACCATTGAGCCAAACTTGTTCCAAGCTCCAATTTGGCCATTTCTTATTTCATCCTTCCAATTTAAAATTCCCTAAAGCAATATCACCAAAATTTAACATCATAAAAATCATAATTACTCTAAT
>JANVCQ010000232.1:5033151-5047870 GCA_025531925.1 Erythroxylum plowmanianum
TTGCTCTCATTTTGCTCTTAGCTTGTTCAAAATCTGTACTGAGCATTATTACTTCATCTTTATCATTGTTATTATTGAGAGTTGAGTGATTGGTGGAAAATCTCTTGAGAGGTAGGATTTGTGCCGAAAAACAGATCAGTTGTAAGGCATAGCTTAAGCCGGAAGTCAAGTTGTATTGAAAAGTTCACACTGAACTAAAAGTGTGTAGTAAAATGTTTTGCCAAAATCCTAAGTGGGAGCTTAGGTAGAGGACGTTAGCACCGAACCTCTATAAAAATAGTGTTTGCCTCTCTTCCCTACTCTTTGCATTTAAATTTGTAAAATTATTTTATGTGTATTAACTTCTGATTTTTTTGTAGAACTTTACGAAAAAGTTTCAACGATCTATTAAACCCTCCTTTTAGATCTTTTTCAGTCTTGAGCCATTTTTCTGCCTCAACATCATTAATAGCTTGTGCTTACGTAATGGAATCTATTTCTTCTTAGTCTGCAATAAAGCCTTCTCCTAGACCTGGATACCTATCTGGCTATCTCACAACCCTCCCACTACGTCTAGGCACTACTTGATGCTTAGGTTGCACTTCTGATTCAATTCTTGAATCCATTTCGACATCTTGTTCTATTATATCTTCTATTATATCCTTATCAACTCTTGAATTGGATGAAATAACTAACTCCTTTAGTACCACTTCACTTCTTCCTTTATGGTTTCTCACAAACTCTTCCTCTAGGAAGGTCACATTTGCCGACACAAATACCTTCCTATCCTGAGGACTGTAAAAATAGTACCCTCGAGTTCCCTTAGGATATCCTACAAATAAACATACTTCTGACCTTGGTTCCATCTTTGTGGATTCAGGTCTTAGAACATGGGCTAGGCAGCCCCAAGTCCTTAAGTGCCATAATGAAGGAACTCAACCAGTCCACAACTCCCTAGATGTTTTAGACACCTATTTGGATGGAGCAAAGTTAAAAAGATATGTTGTCGTTTGTATGGCATATCCCCATAATGATGCTAGAAGGCTAGCGTAGGACATCATTTATCATACCATTTCCAATAGAGTCCTATTTCTCCTCTCAGCTACACCATTCTATTGAGGTGTTCAAGGAGCTGACAAATTGGAATCAATTTCATTGTCAATTAAGTATTGTTGGAACTCTCCAGATAAGTACTCACCGCCTCGATCCAATCGTAGCTGTTTTTTAGCTTCGGCTTTGAATTCTTTGAACTTTTCAAAAGATTCGTTCTTTTTATGCATCAAATACAAATAGCCATGTCTTGAGTAATCATCTATAAAGGTTATGAAGTATTCATAACCTCCTCTAGCTTGTACGTTCATGGGCCCACACACATCTGTATGTACTAGGTCCAATGTAGATTCAGATTTGTTTCCTTTAGAAGAAAATGAGGCCTTGGTCATTTTTCCTTCAATACAAGATACACATGTGGGTAATGGATCATTATCCCAGCTATAAGGATCCCATTGTTTACTAACCTATCAAGTCTTTTCTGATTGATATTATCCATTCTTAAGAGCCACAGATATTTAGAATTAATGCTAGAGTAATTGGAATGTCTTGGTTTTATCAACTCTGTGGTGTTTGGTGAGCCTGTCATAGTTTCTATAAAAAACAATCCCTGTTTAATTATTACATCACAAATAAAATCCTTATTCTCATATAGTGAAACAACATTATCAAAATTTAAGGAATAACCAGATTTTATTAGACAAAAAATAGAAATCATATTCCTTACAATCATTGGCATGTAATAAACATTCTCTAAATATAACCTATGACCACTAAGAAAGTCCAAGATAACTACTCCCACTGATTCTGCTGAAACATAGGATCCATCTACTATCTTGACTTGAAACTGGCCTTTAGGTAGTCTTTTCCTTTGCTAGAACCCCTGTAAAGAATTGCGAACATAGTTAGTGTCTTCTGAATCTAATATCCAGGAATTAGATAAATCTGCCACATTTCTAGTTCCTAACAAACTTAGGAAACCCATACGTTGTTTACTTTTAAGGGACTCAAGGTAGACTGAACAGTTTCTTTTTCAGTGGCCCATCTCGTCACAGTGGAAACAGTTTCCTTTAGTGTTCTCTTTGATCTTTTTTTTCATAGGTTAGGACTTGACTGGACCCTTCTTCTTATGCTTGCCCTTACCCTTGGGCTTAGAAGAAGATGCTACATTAGCTTCTAGCCTATGAGCCTTGATATTCAATATCTCCTCCGTACTTTGGAGGGTATTCATTAACTCACTCAAGCTGTAATCCTTGCTGTTGAGCTCATAGTCCAACTTAAATTGCTGAAAGGAAGAGTTTAAGCTATTGATGATCATAAACATCTGCGTATCCACATCCATCTCCGCCCCAAGCATCTCAGCCTCAGTGACCACAGAGATTACCTCTATCATGTAATCCTGCCCCAGTTCATTAGGTTTTTGTCTGAAATTATTAAAAGTTTAGATAGCTTTCACTCTTGCAGACCTAGTCCTCACACCAAACATCTCATGTAGGTGATGGACCATAGCACTAGCAGTTTTCATACAAGCAATTTGTTTTTGCAACATGCTGCTGACAGAAAGTAGAATATAACACTTAGTAGTCTTGTCAACATTCTGCCAATGCTCATGTTGTTGGACTATCTCAGGAGTTGAATCTCCCCCCAAAGGTTCAGGCTCATTTTCAGTTAAAACCCATGAAATACATTCATATTGAAAAACAATGTCAAGGTTATGTCTCCATTTATTAAAATTCTCTCCGTTTTCCAATTTGTTATTTGTCAAGAGCTAAGTGAGTGGATTCATTTTTTGGTTGATTATATCTGAAAATATAAATTATTAAAACATGAGCATACTAGTCAATAAAATTGAAACTTAGTATAAAATTATGATGCATGTATGCATGATGATAGATTTAACAAAACTTAAAAACAATTAAATCTTTATACGACGGTTATTTTTCTTATCTATAATAGACTAAGTGACGGTGGGTTATCTTATCCATTAAAAGAAAAACTGGGACCCTCCCACTAAAAAAACTACCAAGCATCTTCATGTTTAACTTTTAAAGAAGTGTCTTAATTTGGTCCATACTTTTACCAACAAAACTACGGTGGGCAGGTGACTGATAAAATATGTTGAGTGTTTAATCATTTGATTCATTCACTAATGGTACTTACAAATCATGCCTCAGTGGGAGGTCACATTTGCTACCAATAAATGGACTTATCCTTAAGGAAACCCAAACCATGCAAGACCTAGGATTTATGCCCTCCGGTAGAGAGTAACACTTCACCACATGCAAATGGGTCATCATTTGGAGACCGTAGACTCTCACATGAGCATCCTCTCCCACTCAATCTTTTTGGGCTTTAAGTTTTAATTACCATCTTATCTAGATGCAATTTATTATCTATCCTATATTGTTTCATTATATATCTCACACATAATGAATGCATGGCAAAGCCTAAGATTGACAATTTTCTAAATGACATGTAATCATATAATATCACATATTATTTGCATTCATTTATCCATTCATCACATGAAATAATAAGCTACATTTGATTGTCCATCCTAGAAACAAAAAAATAATTACAAGCCTTTTAAGCCCAAAAAAATCTTCGTGGACTTGGATCTTCTGCTTCAAACTCTTTGCTCACATGACCCGGCCCAATCGATAAAAAGTGTGCAATGGCTTTACTTTTCAACACAAAATTTGATTTTCATAAAAACCAAATTTTTTCCCATAAGAAAACAAAAATCTGCACTTGTTTTTCATCAAAACCGGAACTTATGAATATTACATAAAAATTTCAGCACTTGTAAAAAACAAAATTTGGTTACAAAAAAGTTCATACAACCAAAAAATTGTTAAAACAAAATTCCAACACATTTGTGTTCTAATAACTAAAAAATAACCAAGACACCATAACCATAATCGAAACTTTACCTCTTCCTTTCTTCAATCCATGGCTTCTTCATCTTCATCATTACATGATTTTGTATATTACATAATCAAAGTAAACATAAAAATGAAACCAAGGAGGAAACATGATGATGATAGACCACCCTTCTTGTTACAAACTAAATGAAGAAATCTTACAAGGTAACTTTAGAATCTATGGACAACCAAAAGAGCAAAACATACACCATATATATTTCTTTCACATAAAAATATGCAACTTACAAAAATGATTGTCAACTCATGCATCACACATATAGGAACTGAAATAATGCATAAGAAAATTGGCTCTATACCAATTATTGGATTGGAAAAAGAAAGCATGCCATATTTGGAGAAATGATATATTTCAAAACTTTTTAGAAATCTAAATTGTAGTGGAAGCAATATATCCAAATCATCATGTCAATCTATACATGATATGATATAAGGATAATAATAAACATAAAAAAGATAGAGATTATATTACCGTCTCCTTCATTACAGCTTTAACTCCTCGTTGCCCTATCCTCGGCAATATATCCTCTCCTAAGTGATATATCCTCTTCTTCTTGTTATTGTTTCCTCTTCTTGATATTGTATCCTCGACCAATCCGATCTACTATTTGTTCTTCTTGAACAACTTGGTTAACAAGATCCTTTGGTGGGAAAGGAGATGAAAACTTTGGAGGAGAATTTTCTTAGAAGAAAGAAGACTAAGAATGAGACACTCTCATGCAATTTTCGATTTTTTCATGCAAAATCAATTGGAATGATTTTTACCACCAATTTCAATATTCCAACATCTGCTAACCAAATTAGAAAAACCATCCATCTATGTTAATCCATTGAAAAACCAAAAAGGAGCGGCCACTTTACTACACTCCATAAGTCTTTGAATCAATATATATGAATGATTAGAAAAGAGGTTTTCACCTAAATGAACGAAAGGGTTGGAGAATTGTGTCAACCGTAAAGAATTGACTAAAGAACGATCTAGCTTCTTTCTAATGAGCAAGTTTTAGTGTTGATTATTAGACCAATTAAGCCCTCTACTAGTAGCCTTAAAATCCACTAAGTCCATTCGTGTTAGAAAATTGGATAGTTCTTTTATTAGTCCAAGAATGAACTGTATACCACCCTCTATTTTAGCCGAATTGAGAGAACAATTATAATCCCCCAGCATAAGCCAAGAATTAGAAATTTTGTGTTAAAACATTTTCCAAATCCAACTCGAGCTTATTCCTTTGAAAGCCAAAATTTAAAGCATAAACTAGAGACAACTCAACAACAGATGTCATACCTCGAAGTTGGCATTGAAGATGTATAAACCGATCAGTATTTTCCACAGCCTGAACTCCATTCATATCCTCATTGAATAGAGAGATAATTCTTCCATTATAGTGCGAATTATGGTTAGAGCTGAGCTCCTAATTTACACCCAAAAACTTAGAACCATAGAGGGATAGGGGTCTTTCATTTTAGTTTTAAGAAGACCAATTAAGCAAGGCTTCTTATCCTTTACCATCTCCTTCACCAATGCTTTTTTATGATGGTCGTTTAATCCCCTAATGATCTATACTAGGACTGCCATAAATGGGGGAAGCCCCTTGGTATTTAGGATTTTGTTTTCTCTTCCTTGCAGGTTTTCTTTTAGCATTTTGGGACTGCACATAAAAATCCCTAGGTATTTCAGGGATATTAGGTTAAACTTTTGGAAAACCATAATCCACTATTGCCAATTCTAAACCTCCAGACCATGATAAGGCTTGTACCATATTATCAGAAGAATTAATATTCATTTCAGTGCTATCAGTTGATTTTCCCAAATGAGTGTTTACTACCAAAGGAGGCTCTACATTATGAGAATTATTTTCCCTAATACCTAGACATACCACATAGTCATCTCTGGAAGTTTAATTTTTAGTTGTGCTACTATCTCAATTTAACCTTGAGAGGCATTAATTTCTACATTTTCAATTATCCCAACCTCATTTAATGAATTCTTCAATTTATAACAATCCATCTTACACGCCTCCATCGACTGGGAAGTATTTTCATCATTCCTCAAGATATCTAATTCCTCGCCATTAACTATTATCTAGTCCATTTGTTCTACTGAAATTAGTAGGTTGACAGCACCATCAGTATGAATATCGCCGTCTCCATTTAATTCATATTCCTCGGCACACTCTTGCTCCATAGGAGAACTCAAATTTGCAAAATTCATCAGTTCATCATGCCACCACGATTTTAATATTCTACATGTAGGAACCTATTTCTTAGCAGTATTGCTAGGCTTCCGTGGATAGCTGAAGTTCTAATTTGACATTGACATCCTCTTTTATCTCATCTACTAAAACAATGTCAACAACAAACAACATATACCAAAGCACATCCCCTTGGATATTCTTGGTAAACTCATTCATCACTACTGCAAACAAAAAAGGGCTTAATAAGGAGTCTTGGTGTAGTTTATTATGAGAAAAAAAATGCTTCATACCTTGCTAATCTTTACACCTTCACACATATCCCTAATAGACTGTATATAGGTCATAAGAACTCCCTTAACTTCTAAATACTTCCACATGATTTCTTTAAGTACCATATCATACACCTTCTCTAAATCAATAAAAATCATATATAGGTTATGCTGTCTTTCTCTATAATATTCCATTAATCTTTTAAGGAGATATAAAGCTTCTGTCGTAGACCTTCCTGGCATGAAGTCAAATTGGTTCTCTAGGATAGGAGCATCCTGTCACACTCTCTTCCTAGTCATCATCTCTCATAACTTTATGGTGTGACTAATTAGTTTGATGCCTCTATAGTTATTATAACTTTAGATGTTTCCTTTGTTCTTATATAGGGAAATTAGCATACTAAATTTTCATTTATCTGACATTTTGGCAGACTTAAGGATTACAATAAAAAACTTGGCTTTCCAAATAAAACCCTCTTTATCTAAGCTTTTTCACACCTCTATGGGTATCTCATCAGTCCCTACTGTCCTTTCACTCTTTATCTCCCTCAAAGCTCTTTTATTTTCTTCCCTTATAATCTGTCAGCAATAAGTAAAGTTAGGATACCTCTTAGACGTGCTAAAATCACTTAAAGAGATGTTGTCCCCTATGCATTCACTAAAAAGGCTATATAAGTACTTTGTCATCTTCTCTTAATGTCATTTTCAACCACGAGCACTCGCCCTACTTGTAATCAACTTTTCTATTTATAAAGTCAAATTTGGCTATTTTGAAAACATTAAGTCTTATTTTAAATAACAGCAACAATAATATCTTATACTTGCTGATACGCAAAGTTTGGAGAGATCCAGTAGTAGGAATCAATCTTACTCTTAACTAGTAGAAAAGCCAAGTCTTATTTTAAATATGTTAAAATATTATGGTCAAACTTGTATTTTGATTAAAAAAACATTATGTTCAAATTTACCATTTAGTCATAAAGAAAGTGATAATAAAAAAATTGTACTTATTATTTTTTTTAATATGCATTAGATGCATTTTTTAATGTATATAACAACACTTTAATCTTATATTCTAAATAAATTACTTAATTAGACGGTTCAAAATAAAGTGATAGATTCGTGTCAATTAATCATTATGACCTTTTATTAAAAAACTTAACTTTTTTTTTTTGAAGAGCATTAAAAAACTTAACTTTTAACATTTGAAAATAGTTATAATTGAGACATTTTGTTACATTTTTTACTAAAGGTAAAAGCTATAATTGGTACATTTGAGCATGTCGGATAAAATTGTCGGGCATACTGATTCGCAAATCATGTACTTTTACTAAGTTATTTGAGGAATTAACAAATTTAAATCAAATGGCGAATTCAATTTAACTGATATTAGTGAGCCTAATATGTCTTCATTCTTCTTTCAAATTATTAAAATGAGAAACAATTTCATAGCCGCAACTTAAACCTGAAACCTTACCTAATCCTGAAACCTATACGAGGGGCAGTCTGTTGGTTGGACCACCAAGTACACTAATATTTGTTGCGAATCTTTTTGAAGTTATTTTAACGGCCTATGCCCAATAAATTTAGTATATTCATTTTACAGCTTAATGTTTTCCACTTCAACGAGGAGTATTTGTTATGTTATAATTGGACGGGGGATAGTTGTGTTGTGTAATATTTCATTACCCACAGCAATATAATTAATATAAAAAATATATAAGCTTTTGTCAGGTTACTTGAATTTGACTAAAATTGCTGTGAAGATTGTAGGGAGAATTTAATGTATGATGAAAATTGGACCTTAGCATATGAAACAGCACATGTAATTTGGATTAAAAAATTCAGGTTTACAATGTAATTAGTCCGTTTTATTTTTCTCGTACGAAACATGCCAACAGGAGAAAGTAAGATCACTAGTCAAGGCTTTCACTTTTGCGGAAAGCCTGCGTCGGAATTGCTATGGATGATTTTTGGGTACACTTCAAGTCAGGGAGCCCTTTAACAGTTTAGGCCTAACTCAGTTAACCATTCTGTCCGTACACAGAAAAGGAAGAGATTGGAATTGCATAGTAAGTTACACCTTGCTTCCTAATTTCAGTCTACCAGACGAGAATTTATGTCCAAACCGTACCATCTTCTTGAAAAGAATGCTAACAGAAAGCTCGGCCTTGAAGAGTATTCCAATAACTTAAAAATGTGCATTTCAGTTGAAAACGTAGGATTAATCAGGACTTCAAATCTTCGGTTCCATTTTTTTCGTGTGCCTTCTGTTCTAATAACATTCTACTCATCTAAATTTTCTTTTTTCCAATGACTGGATGTTGTTTAGAACATGTAAGCACAGAAAAACAGAACAGAATATTTGAAGCCGTTAATCAATTGTAAATGCATGGACTCTGGAAAATGCTCAACTAGTTGCTATTACCCCAGTAACCCCAGTACACCATAACTTAAGGTGTTATTATTAACTTATGATTATAGCATGATATAACAATTCACGTAACTGTTGAGAAGAGAAACAAATTGGAGAATGAAAGATGATTTCATTCAATTCGATGTTTACATTTACACAGTAGCTATTTATATACAGTACTGTACAGCTAAGTAATATTGACTAATTGCAAGGACTTATTAGCTAATTATAAAGCTATAACTAATTACAGATTAACAATGTATAAACATCAACGTAACAAACTCTCAACATGCCCCCTCAAGTTGGAGGGTAAAAGATATCTTTTACTCCCAACTTGCTGACTAAATATTTGTGCTGAGGAATACTTAACCCCTTTGTAAACAAGTCTGTCATCTGCTCATTTGTGGATATGTGCTTAGTTTGAATGTGCCCCCTCTGTATTTTTTCTCTGATGAAATGACAGTCGATTTTAATGTGCTTTGTTCTCTCATGGTATACTGGATTGGAGGCAATTTGTATTGCAGCTTGGCTGTCACAATGTAGAATCATAGGCTTTTTTATTTGTAAACCCAATTCAGCTAGTATACCGTTAATCCACATAAGCTCTGCCACTGTAATTGCCATACTTCTGTACTCAGCTTCTGCTGAGGACCTGGATACTGTGTTTTGTTTTTTGGACTTCCAAGATATTAGGGAATTTCCTAGCTTGATGCAATAACCAATAACAGATTTCCTTGTCATTGCACAAGCTGCCCAATATGAATCACAAAAAGCTGATATTTCGGGTTCTCCTTTTGCAGCTAAAAGAATGCCTTACCCTGGATTCTTTTTTATATATCTGACTATCCTCAAGGCTGCCTCATAATGTGATTTTTTAGGTCTCTGCATGAATTGACTAAGATGTTGAACCCCAAATGCAATATCCGGCCTTGTATTTGTCAAATACAAAAGCTTTCCAATCAGCCTCTGATAAAACACTAGGATCTTCTAATTCACTGTCAGTGTGCTGCAATTTTAAAGCTTCATCATATTCTGCACTAGTAATCTTCAGATTTTGCTCAAGAGGAGTGTTTGCTGATTTAGCATTTCCCAATCCAGTATCTTCAATTAGCTCCAAGGCATATTTTCTTTGAGTCAGCACTATTCCTTGTGAGGATCTTGCAACTTCAATACCAAGGAAGTATTTGAGAGTTCCAAGATTTTTCATCTTGAAATTCTGATGCAGAATGTCTTGAAGATCTTCAATTAATTTTCTGTCATTCCCAGTGATCAAGAGATCATCAACATAAATGAGCATAATTACTATCTTGCTACCTTCAGTCTTGGTGAACATGGAGTAATCATGCTTGCTTTGTGTGTAACCAGTGTTGATGAGAGCCTCACAGAGTTTCAGGTTCCACTGTCTAGAGGCTTGCTTCAAGCCATAGAGGGATTTGAGCAGTCTACATACCTGATTGCCCCCTGGAGTGCCAAATCCCTGAGGTAGAGTCATGTAAACCTCTTCATGAAGATCCCCCTAGAGAAAAGCATTGTAGACATCTAGCTGAACAAGAGGCCAGTTATTGAGAGCAGCAAGAGCAATTACTAGTCTGACAGTGACTTGTTTAGCTACTGGAGAGAAAGCATCTTAGAAATCAATCCCTGGTTGTTGACTGTAGCCCTTAGCCACCAATCGGGCTTTGTAACGCTCAACTGTACCATCAGAGTTGTACTTCACCCGAAATACCCATTTGCAACCAATGGGAACTTTACCTTGAGGCAAAGAGACAACCTTCCATGTGGCATTTGCTTCTAATGCCTGGATTTCCTGTTGCATTGCCACTCTCCAACAATTATGTTTAATTGCCTCTTGGTAAGTGTTCGGTTCAGGTATATGAGAAATAGAAGCAGCAAAACATTGTGTGTGTGTAGGAAGATGATTGTATGAGATAAAGTTGGATAGAGAATACTGACCTTGAGTTGCAGAGGAAGATGATGAGGAGGATTGAGCTGAACAAACATAATCTGTCATCCATGCTGGTTGCTTGTGAGTCCGTAGACTCTTTCTAAGTGGTGGTGGTGAAGAAATTTGGGTATCAGTGGTGGTTGGCTGTAGTGATGAGGATTGTGGTGAAGGTGATAATGAGTGGGAAGAAGTATGAACAGGATGAAAAGATGCTGGTGGCTGTGAGGAAATGAGAAAATTGCTATCATCAAGTGTGCCAAAGGCATTTATATCTAGTGGAAACATAGGCTGATCCATAGATGGAGTTTGAAAAGGGAAAACATGTTCATGAAAAATGACATCTCTGCTTACAAATTTTTTTTGAGAAATTGGATTGAAAAGAATGTATCCCTTTTGAACTGGAGAATATCCAAGAAAGATGGATGGAGTAGCCTTTGGTGAAAATTTATCTTGATAGTTTGGGATTGTAGCAAAGCAAAGACAGCCAAACACTTTTAAATGAGATAATGAGGGTGGCTTGTGATAAAGAAGTTCATAAGGTGTTTTCCATCCTAAAACTGGTGATGGTAATCGATTTATCAAATAACAGGCAGTGAGAACACACTCCCCCCAAAACTTGACTGGTATATTGGAATGAAATTTAAGGGCTCTGGCTATATCAAGAAGATGTCTATGTTTTCTCTCAGTCACACCATTTTGCTGTGGTGTGTGAACACAGGATGATTGATGAATGATGCCAAGTGAAATGAAAAAAGAAACTCCATCGTTGGTGAAAAATTCACTGCCATTGTCACTTCTGATGATTTTGATAATGGCAGAGAATTGAGTTTTGACATGGGCAATGAAATCTTTTAAAACAAGAAAGGCATCACTCTTGAGTTTAAGTAAAAATATCCAAGTCATCCGAGTTTTGTCGTCAATAATTGTCAAAAAATATCTATGGCCACTGTGAGTAGAAAATCTATATGGACCCCAAAGATCAATGTGAATTAATGAAAATGGAAGATCAGCTCTAGTTTCACTAGATGGAAAAGGTAATCGAGATTGCTTAGCAAGTGGGAAAACAGTACATTGGGAAACATTATGATTTGAAGAAGAAACAGAATGTAAAAAGGGAATTTTATTCATTTTTGAAATTGATGTATGACCAAGTCTAGCATGCCACAAAGAGTAATCAACATGCTTAGACACAGATAAAGAAGTAACAGGTGACTGATGAAAGAAAGAAAGGTTTACATTTGATTGTAAAGCTGGTGAAACTGATTGATGAAGAAGCAAGTAGAGACCATCCTTTTCTTTACCAATCCCCATCATCCTTCCACTGCAAAGGTCCTGTAGAATACAAAAGGAAGGATAAAAGGAAACAAAGCAGTTGAGGTCTTTAGTTAGTTTGGAAATGGATATAAGATTGAAATTGAAAGAAGGAATGTATAATACATTGTTCAACTTATGATTTGGAGATAAAAAATGAGAGCCAATATGAGTAATGGAAGCAGTTTTACCAGTAGGCAATTTCACATAACAGTTAGAAGCACAAGCAACAGGTGAATCCAGAGAATCAAAAGCAAAAGTCATATGGTTAGAAGCTCCAATGTCAAGAATCCAGTTAACTGGATCTGAACCAAGAGATGTACCTGCCATGTGAGCTACCGCCTGCACTGATGATTCCTTGTTGAGAAGATTAAGGAGTTGTTGATATTGTTCAAGAGTGAACGTTGGTGCCTATGTAATGGGAGCATCATCAGAATCATGACAAGAATCATCTGCAGTGACTACATTGTTTGCAGAAGGAAGCTTCTTCTTGGTGAATTTGAAATCAGCTGGAAAACCAATTAACCGATAGCAATTTTCCTTCTTATGGCCTTCAATATGGCAGTGATCACACTTGCCAGTGAATTTCTTCTTCGAAGTAGAAGAACGGTGAGTAAGAAGAACAGTTGATTCAGAGAACGGAGGAGCTGCGATCTCACGTTGATGTTCATCACGAACAATCATGGCATAAGCCTGATTAACCAGAGGAAGAGGCTGCATCAACAGAACTTGACTACGAACATTAACATAAGTTTCGTTTAGGCCCATAAGAAATTGGAATAGACGCTGCTGAGAGAGTTGAGCATGCTTCTAAGTGAGATCACAGCCGCAAGTAGAGGCAGGGACAAGCACATCATATTCATCCCAGAGTAAGCTCAACTTTGTGAAATAGGAAGCAACAGAGGAGGTACCTTGAGTATGAGAGGCGATCGCACGATGAAGATAGTAGATTCGGGAACCATCAACCTTATCATATCGCTCTTGAAGATCCCGCCAGACTAAAGTAGCATTCGACGTAAACACAATACCAGTCGATAGCTCCTTTGAAACAGTATTTAGGATCCAAGAAAGGATAAGAGCATTGCAGCGATCCCATTGAGCATGAAGATCGAGAGATAGAGAATCTCGAGAATAGGATCCATCAATGAAGCCAAGTTTATTCTTGGCGAGAAGTGCGATTTTCATTGAACGGCTCCATATGCAGTAATTGTCAGTGCCAGTGAGTTGATGTGAGACGAGAACAATTCCCGGAAGATCAGACGGATGAAGGTAAAGAGGACTGTGAAAATCAATGACGGGTAAAGAGGCAGAAGAAGCGGAATCAGTGAGAGCCATGAAGAAATTAGGGATTTGATGATGAAATTAGGGATCGTGAAATGAATGTATAGAATCAAAGGAATCAAAAATGAAGAAATGATGATGAAATTAGGGATCGTGAAAAGAATGAATAGAACAAACGAATCAAAAAATGAAAAGACGAGAAAAGGATCGCGATCGGTAAAGATCCGATTAGGGCTCTGATACCATGTTGAGAAGAGAAACAAATTGGAGAATGAAAGATGATTTCATTCAATTCGATGTTTACATTTACACAGTAGCTATTTATATACAGTATTGTACAGCTAAGTAATATTGACTAATTGCAAGGACTTATTAGCTAATTATAAAGCTATAACTAATTACATATTAACAATGTATAAACATCAATGTAACAAACTCTCAACAGTAAAAACTCATTTTAAGTGTATATTAGTAAATTCTTAGGTATACATAATAATTTATTTATTTATTATATATTTTGAATAAATTATTTGATGAATATTATACTATTAATATGAAGTTCTTAACGAATCAAAAATTCAAAACTTAAAATCATTAGTACTCTAGACAATTAAGGGGTGTTCTGGTTTCAATTTTATTTTTTGTTGTTATTTTTAGTTTTAGTTTTGTATTTTTCAAACAAAATATAAAATCTTGTTTGATTATTAATATCAATATAAAATATTTATTTATTGATAAATAATTAAATATCACATAAAATTTTATTATAATATATTATAATATATTTATTTATAAATAATTAAATTAGTGAAATTTATAGATTAATATTTGTTTACTAATGCATATAATAACTATTTAAATCAATGCTATCATTTATATTTAAATTTTTACTCTTTAATTTTCAATGAATAAATATTTTTAAAATTATGAATTTTTAAGGTTTTTTAAATTTAAAATTAAAATGTTTAGTGCAATAGTTTAAATTCAAACAATAAATAAATTTTAATATTTCAAATATTATAATAAATTTAATCATTTATAAAAAATTTGATGTCATAATTAAAATTCTATACCCATAACATAACAATTAAATTTCTTTTAAAAAATAACTAGGTAAATAAAACACAACTATGAACTCTCATCTTAGATTTAAATATCAGAAAACCTAAGATATAATGGTATACACCAAAATTTATAGGTTCGAAATTTGTAACGAGTTGGTGACTATTAGTATTAGAGGATAGAATTTCTTTTTGGTTCTGCCGGATTCAAGCTGAACGATGCGTTGCCGTTTGGATCCATGAGTTGGCAACCTTCTGCGTTGTTCTTCG
>JANVCQ010000232.1:5047970-5070659 GCA_025531925.1 Erythroxylum plowmanianum
GAGGGGACCGATCGGTCTTCGGGTCGAGTGGATTGATATGGATTGGGTCCGGGCCCAGCACGGCCGACCCGACCACTTTTAATAAAGCTCAAAATTGTCCACACGAAAACAGAAAATAAAAATAATTGTTCATAAATTTATGAGTTATGAAAATATAAAATACCAAAGTTCAGTCACCTCTACTTCGACTGCTATTATATAGCAAGCATGTTTGAAAAAAAAAATCAAGATTGGATCAATATATGCTGCAATTCTTATGAATTTCAGGTCGTACTCACTTGGCTCACCGAAGAAAGGTCCCTATAAGAAGTATAAGGGACATGATTTCTACAGTTCTTAGCTCATGCATCTATAAGATCAGAACAAAAGGAAATTATAAGTGCTTTAGTTGGCAAGAAAAAACCAATGAAAAACTTAATTGAAGAGATCAAATTATGGTGCCTGCAAGTATCCCGATCGCATGAATCGCCCAAATCATCATTTGTAATCTCATTTTAGGCCATCGTTGCGATTCTTTCCCAATCTGTTATCTACTAGTATACAATTGTTTTACAAACTCACTTGAGCTGTAAAGTATTACGTTGATGCTAGTCAGATGGCCAAGTGATAGGAATCTCCACTGCTTTATTTATAAAATCCTTTTGTAAATATTTTGAAGGTTTAAAATACATTTTGAAGTTTACACAAAATACAACTTGGAACTTTTATATTTTGAAACATTTAAATTAAACTCTAATGTTTTCAAAACATTTTAAAAAGACTAAATAAACAAAAAATTTGACACGGTAAAGTCTACTTTTATTTAAAAATAAATAATAGTGTCACTTCAACATTAACATTATATTTAACTGATCAAAAATTAATGCGCTTAAATGTTATCAATTTAAGGTTTGTTTTAAAAATAATAAGGTTTAATTTGAAAACTTAAAAACATTAATAAGATGATTTCGCTCCCTCCCCCTTAAGTTACGTCAAGTTCCTGCTTCAAGCTTTTTTCCCGTCCAATAATTGGATCGATGAACCCAGTAAACATAATTTTAAAGCAAACTAGTTCGTATTTTACGTGTTTTGCCTTAACCACTCAATCTCTGGCCCACTTATCAACACCAACGCTCCGTCCGTAACCTTGTGTCACTCATCTGTTTTGGCTGAGCATTGCGTGCAATTACCTATTTCATTCTTATCAGGACTGACCATATTTCTCATATACTTTGACACAGAAAAAAACCAGTTATTGAAAATTGAAACAGACTAACAAAATCAAACCATGACGAGTAATATTTAATTATTAATTTTTAGTATTTTTAACAAAATTAAATCATGACGAAGCAATATATTTAGTAGTTTAATTAATATCACAACTACCCATTGCTCATTTTTTAACATAAAAAGTAGATCGACGGTGTATTTTGTTTTGCTTTAAATTATTTACCGTGAATCATCACCAATTATTTGTCCTCCAATAATGAACAGGATAATCTTAGCAATACATACAGTTATATGCTAAAAAGTCATACTATTGGTGTATAGTACACAACATACAAGCACTAATTTCATTCTGATTAGAACGTGGGACAGCAACTGCTGGAAGGGAAAGCCAGTGAATCAAGAGTGATTAATCTTCTTCAAGAGTGGGCGTGCTTTGCACATAGCCTCCAAGGGAACAGCCTTAGGCATGACGATCCCACTGCCTTCAGTCATGTCAAGTTCCTCCTCCGAGACCCTTTTCCAGTCAAAGCATTGGATCAACGATCCCAGTGTCAAACCAAGGACACGATTTGCCAAATTGGTTCCAGGACATGACCTTCTTCCCATTCCGAAAGGCATGAATTTGCTGGCCACTCCTTCAGTCTCAAATCTTTCAGGCTTGAAAGTGTCAGGATCTTCCCAAAGTGTTGGATCTCTATGTAAAGACCAAGCATTTGCTAGCAACATTGTGCCTCGTGGTATGTGGTAGCCTCCGACAACACAATCCTGCGAAGACATGTGCGGATCTATAATTGGAGATGCTGGATACATACGTAATGCTTCTGAAATGACGTTTTGAAGGTAGCGTAGTTTGGGAATATCAGGCTCCTCTAGTAAGACCTCTTGGCCAATTTGTTGGTGTATTTCCTCTCTAACCTTCTTCAAAATGTTGGGATGATTTAGTAAACAAGCCATTGACCATTCTAATGTTGCTGATGTAGTGTCACTCCCTGCAGCTATAAGAATCTGCAGTATTTATAAATATATAATATATTTGAACAAGGTTAAGAATCTTTAATACTATTATAAATACTTTTATTAATTTAGCTTAAGCCAAGAGTACTGACCAGTATGTTCCCTTTAATGAGCTTATCGGTAAAATACTCGGGCTGTGACTTTTGCACTGAAAGAAAATTGTTTAGTGCAGTTTTTGTGCTGTCAGGACGCAAATTATTCCTACACTCGTCAACTAAACCCTGCAAAAAAGTATCGATTTTTTCCGCAAATTGTATCAACTTCTTCTCATATCCACTTCCGTCAATCCAATTCCAGATGGGAAAGAAGTCACCTGGACTCGATGCGTCATAATAAAAAGATAGCTCCTTTAGGAGTTCCTTGAATTCGGTGGCCTCCTCCACATTAGTAACATCATCACCATAGTACCTTTTACCGGTGATCATTCTCATCATGACATTGAGCGTTAGATTCTGGAACAGCGATTTTAGCTCCACCTTAGCAAAGTCCTGCAGTGATTGACTAGATAGTTTGGTGACTAGTCGCATGACTTCGTCCTTTCTAACGTTTACGAGCATGTTAAGGCAATTGGTACAAAAGAACTGGGTGGTAGCAATGCGACGTAGGTTTCTCCAGTGTTCGCCATATGGTGCTCGGTCTATGGAGCTGTTATTGTAACCGAAATACTTGCCGGCAAGTAGGTCTGGGCGGTCAGCGAAAGCGATGTCGTTCTTCATGAAGCATTCTTGAATGGTGGATTCCGAAGAGACGACAACTACGAGCTTGGATCCGTATTTGAGGGAGAAAACTGGACCATATTTTTGAGCAAGGTTATGGTAAGTTTTGAACATGGGTGGCTTTTGAAGATGGAGGTGACCGATAATTGGAATTGCCGGTGGGCTAGGAGGGAGGTTCTTAGGGAACGCTCTTGCTCGATAGCATTTTAGAACAATAAGGAAGAACAGGAGAGTAACTATGGTGAGACCAAAGGTCGTGTCTGCCATTTTCACAGAGAGATTCTCTCTTCCTGGCTTGATGTGTTAATGCTACTGCTACTGCTGTATATAGCTAGCATATGTATACAAGGGATAATAGATTCATAGTTATAAACTTTTTATTAATTTGAGTATCCAACTTTGTAAATTTTTTAATTAAATGATTAATTTTTCAAAATTAATTTAATTTAAGGTAATTCTACTAAATTTTTGCTAAAATAATTAACAGAATAATAAGATTATATTAATTAAATAAATAGATACTATAATGCAATAATAATTAAATAAGAACATCTTACCAAAAACTCAACTTAACTTATCACTTATATGACCCATAACTCACTTTCCCACGATCTAAAACTTTAATTTGTCTTTGTGAATAATTTGCATCTTTCGAATCTTTCAGTTAATGCGTGTCTTGATCTCATCCTTTCAGTGCATGCCTTTCATTGTTCCGTATGACCAAAACAAAGTAAGAGAAAGCTTGCTATTAGATGCAAAGGCCCACTAGGATATAGACTGAGATTTTTTTTTGGTGTGGCTACAATGAGAAACTAAAAAGATCTACACAAACAAACAGCCCCTAATTAGCGTAGGCCTCTTCAGTATAAGGCGTCATGCTAGTCCCGTCGAATTTGCTCCTGTATGATTACCGGGGGTTCCTGCAGAATATGCAAGCCTGGGGGAACACTGCTGCTAGAGAAGCCATCTGGTCGACACACTGATTTCTTTCTCGATACACATGCTGGAGATGGACGTCCCAGTTTCGTTGCAAAAGTCTCCGTGTACCTGCCACCAACAAAGAATTATCAGTTACAATCACCCTAGAAGAAGAGAGGATGTTAATTACCTCAAGGGAATCCACATCAACAATAACACATCGATAACCCATCACCCACGCCTGAGACAACCCCGAGTGGATGCCCCATAGCTCAGCAGTAGTCGGCAAGCCCCTCCCTATGTTATGGATGAAGTCACCACACCACTTGTCATGCCAGTCTCGAAGTATGCCCCCGGGTTGTGGCTATGTTGGTCCCTTGCATAACAGCCCCATCCGAATTTAGTTTGACTCAATCCTAAGCCGGTTTTGACCATCCTACTAGAGTGCCAGCAGGTAGCCCTTGGTGTTGCATGACACAGTTCTCCGCCATTTGCGCTCTCTCAATCCAAGCGACATAGTCCAGCACCACATGTGCATCGGTTTTTGGCCACACGAATCCAGGTTCAAAAATACTTCGGTGCCGCCATTGCCAGAGGAACCAACAAGCTACCCCAAAAAGCGTAAGCCACTCAACTTGAAATTCTTGTCGGTGCCGACTAAGATTGTGGGCCACCCATTCATCGACAACATGGTGAAAGAAACCAGTATCCCGTCCAATAGAGGGAAATTTACCCCAGAAAGTTGTCACTCGTGGGCAATCCCGAATGACATGCAAGATTCATCCTGTCTACAGGTGTGACAACGGCCATCCACGGTGAGCTGGCGAGCCACGCGTTGCTAATTGGCCAGAAGTTTGCCGTGGGCCAAAAACCACAAAAAAACTCTAATCCGCTAAGGCCCAGGCCACTTCCATATAGAGGGTCAAAGTCTATTGTGGGCTGCCGTAATGCGACCTTCAATCAACTCGTAGGCAGACACTACCGTAAATCTCCCATGACTGAGATTTTAGCATATAGTAAGAAGCCAAGAGTTTGCCACGGGATAAGACGAAAGTCTATAAATGGTCTCTCTTTGATTGGCCTTTTGCCAACAAAGATAGTGTCGCTGGAAAAAAAGAGATTGGATTCCAACTCAACTCTACCGTATGAAATTTTATATATTTTAAATTTCTAAAAAATAAAGTCATTTCATACTATAAAATGATTAATACAAAAATTATAATAAAAAAGTTTTAATTCATCCCTTATTCTGAAACTTGATTTTTTTTCTTATTGTATTCAGCGAACTATTTTTAAAACTAGTCCACTTCAACCACTATAGTCATACGAATATCCATCATCTAACTATATTCACATAACAGGTTGAAAGAACTCTGCAATTCTTACAGAGAGAGTTAAATAGTAAGTGCTAGCTAGATTAAAACTTAAGCCTATTTATAATAAATTTTGAAATTTTAGTAATTTAAGATATTTATTTATTAAATATCTCATATTTAATTATAAAATTTCACAAATTTTACAATCAAATATAACTTTACAAAAATATCTTAGCTCTCTTTAACCCGTTTTTTATGTGAGATCTATTAGGTTCCTAAATATGTTGACAATAATTATAAATTATAATTCATATTCATATTCAAAATTAGATAAATTAAACTTCTTTTTAGTTTATCTTTAAATCTCCAATTAAACAAAAATTAGCGTCTAGCAACACATCATGACTATCCAAATATTTAAGAATGTTAAAGTGAATTTCACTAACCTTTTCATGCATGATTTTTCTGTATAATTTAATCATTTTATCATATAATGTTTTGATTAGCCATAGAGCATGAAACTAATGTTTACTCTATTTTGAGTTCAACTATATTAGTTCTCCTTCATTAGTTATTGATTCAATTAATGACATTTCTAAACTATTTATCGAACATCATTTTATCTTGGCCAAGGATTTCCTAAATTAATACTATTTAACAACAAATCATTCTCTTTAATTATTTTAGAGTGATGATTATTTTCTAGATCACTTAACTACCTCCATATAGTTTATATTATATCCAATGACTACTTACTAAACTACCCATTATTAGAATAGGTCCTATGTAGTATCAAAAACATAACAATCCATATATAAGATAACTTTGGAGATCTTAAGTTAAATGATCACTTATGTAATTATCACAATAAGAATTTTCATAAACATACAAGTAATATTCTAAATGGATTTCTCATGTTAGGTTAGTTCAGTGAACTTGTTTTCTAACAAATACCTATATATTTTGTTACTAAACTACAACCAAATTGATTGACTGTAGGGCATTAACCAACAATTTTCCATTTGCACTAAGCCAATCATTTAAGTATCTTATATAATATCACCATATAAGAATCATGCTACTATTGGGACAATAGCTTAATAAGAGAATTCTATAAAATTCTCTATAGTGAGCACTTACTTAAATCTTATAACTTTCATCTTAATTATGATCATAATTAAGAAAAATTGCCTAAATACATCATTGGATCTTTGATCAAACCTTAGCTTCTTTTATATGCCCAATGGCTCTAATATTTCACAGTACATTACTGTCTTGTACAATGCAAAGAACTATATCAAGTTCACTAAAGAACTTATTTATCCAATCATTTCTACTAAATGAAAAATATATTATGGCTTAATTAGTAACCATTGCTACATTGGAACCTTTCCAATCTTGAATGATATTGCTTTAAGTAAAATAGACCTTAGTTAGCATTTACTTCTAAAGCTAATATTCATATAACCTTGAATTCAAATATCAACTCGTACATACAATAATGAATATCTTTTCTTTTGGTAAATCAATAACTTTATAAAGAAATAAGAGTTATGTACAAAACAAGAGATACCGTAGGTAATCTCTTAACACTCAAAATACATAATGGAGTGCAACCTACTGCCTTATCATCAATCTCCTCTCCTAAGTCCTACATTACACTAGAAACCAATAGCCTTCTAGAATTTGTGCACAATCAGACATAAGCATAACATAACCGCAACAAGTCAGCATATGCATATACATACACAAACTAAATCGGCAGTCCATTCAAGTAAAAGATCAAGAAATCATCTAAAACCTGCTAATTTGTCTTCGTAATCTCAATCATTCCAATAAGAGCTTCCATAGGCAATGATTTTATGTGTAAAACCATTGCCTATCAAAGCTTCATGTTACCTAAGTTGCATTTGGATAGCATACTGTGCCCTTGAATATGTATCCATCCGTGAGGAATCATTCGTGAGGAAAAGGTGTTGTAATGAATTGAATTTGGCCCCCCATCTGAACAGCAATCTACATCACAATGTTAGTGCATAATAGATCTAATTACCTCTCAATGTGTTTAGGCTCATATGCTTCTTGGAAGATTATCCTGGCTTGTAAGCTCTCCACCTCCATAGCTACATCCTTGAATGTTGTTGAATTCCTTTTGGACCAAATGTTGTAAATAGTCATGGATAATAGAATAGGGAAGAGGCAATTCTGTGGAGGTGTTTAGTGAAACCAAGTTAGGATAGAAGGAAAGCTTGATGAGATGGGAATAGGGATTTGGAAATGGTTGACGCAATGTTCCCATATAGAATTTGAGAAAGGGCAATTAAAAAACAAATGTTTATTAGATTCCATGTCCGAAATACAAAGGGAACAATGGTTAGGAGTATATAGAAAGTGAAGTTTATCCCTTGTAATAATAAATATCTTTAATCCTTCACAATTATCAAATATCTCAAATATTAAACATTTTAGTACATTATCTATAGACTTGGACTTAGAATAGGTAAACAACTTTCAATTTATCTTTATAAATCTAATTCCCAAAATTACGCTATTACCTTCCATATCTAAAAAAAGTTGTTCTCAAACAATTATATTTTCAACAATTGAAAATTTCAATTTTTGTTCTCTATGAGTAATATGTCTCCACATACTCCCACTAAAAAGGACAACTATACTCCCACTAACTTTCTTATAGACATACTCTTATCAAAAATTTTTATGAAGGTATTAACTAGAGAATCTTATTCCCTATAGATAACAGAAAATTTAAAACTCGCCATATAGATCTCATCAAAGTGATTTAATATCCTTAATGCTTAATTTTACTTAAATTTAAACTATTTGAACTTTTCAAAATTTTAAACCAACAATTCATTTAATGCATATGACTATACCATATAAAGTCATTTAATGGATCAACTACTTTTATTCAACAATCTATTTCTTATCATGCTTTGAACATCATAATAATGTTCAATCTAAATTCAGTATCAAATATTTACAAGCATGAACTAGAAATATATATTATCTTTATCATATTTTATAGAAGAATGAAAAATTAGGCAATAATTCCTTCTAATGATAACTATTATCATTCTACAACAAATGCCTTTAACTGATGTCTATGCACTATGGCAAAAAGTGCTTTAGACAACATATTAAAGCATAGCTATAAGCATAATTATCGTTGCCTTTTTATTAAGGCAACATAATTCATATCATTACAAGAAGTGCCACTGCAATAAGTATAAGGCAACATAATTTTTGATTGGACAACAAAATAAAAAATGTAACTTTAAGTTTTGACTGAGGAAAACATTAATTTCAAAATATAGCAACAATGTTAAATAGATATTACAACACTTTTAAATCTTTATAAGGCAGCAAAATGAAATTTTTTATTCAACAATTTGAAACAATGAAAGCAACAATTTATTCTGTCGTTACCAATATTGTTTAACATAAAATCAAACTCTTGTCATTATGTATGCAAGATCCATACATACATTAAGAGAAATATATAGATATTAATGTACATCTTAATTGCGTACATAATATCAAATATAAATAACAAAAAATTGCATTTATATATAATATATAGTTTATAAGGACTTGTAAAATCCAACCTTTCAAAATATTCAAAATACAAAAGCAAAAAATCACTAACTAAAATATTTATCTACAATATAGTCCTCCATTCTATACGGAATATAAGTGAATTAATCTAAATACTAAACAAGACCATGAATGGACACTTTAAAATTCTCTACGAAAGTACCTTTTTATCCACTCCTAATCATCACCATCCTAAAAAAAAGAAACAAGAAGTATATTAGAATTGTAAAACTACAATGTAAGAAAATTTGGTTTCGTTCAACCTCGTCAACTAAGACATAAGACTGTGCAGTAAATAGAGTTTGTTATAGCAAAACCAAGTTATCCAAGAATTAGATCTGTTGAGATACTATAATGAGCTAAGCACCTCATTTGCCAAAATTTTACCCAATTTATGACTTTTGCGTCAAATGTACTTATTCTCACAAGCTTTAGTTTTGATGCCATCATATTTTCTTAACTCCACCTTCCTCAAGTCAAAGTGTACATCGCATTAAAAAGCTATATAATTTTCAGTTGTTGATTTCTCAACTTAATAATATGTTAGCTTTCCATTGACCTCTCCTCCATAACCTAAAAGATAATTCCCAAGTTTCCTAATTATACTAAAAATAGTTACCTATTGATGGTTATATGCTGAGGCAAATTTTTAGACAGTATAATATGTGAACTAGCTGCATATCTATAATATGTGAACCAGCTGCATATCTAAAGTATCTGAGAAGAAAAAGCAAAACAAAAAGGATGAAAAATATGGTTAAGTTTCATATTTTGTTCATATTTTGTCCATCATTTTGAGGGTGAAAAATGTTATATTTTACATATAACTGAACTCGAAATTTAAATGTTGAATCATTGTACCATTATCATACACAAGTTATAACACTTACAATTTTTTATAATCAAATTTCCACCATTCCAGCTCATATCATTGCCTTCCCCTACAAACAAAGAAGATAGTAGAAAAGAATAATCTCTTATAGCCTTTCTTCTTTATGCTTCTAATAAGCATAATTCCAATAACCTTAATATCTTAAAAAACAGGCTGAAGTAAGAACATATTAGACCCTGGGCCACTATGCAGCCAAAAAAGGAAACCAAGCATAATTTAGAACATGGGCCTAACTCATAGCTCACAAATAGAACATAAATAGTTTACATTATATGCGTAAAACAAAAACCAAAGGAGCAATGAGGTTCTGAAAATAAATTTCCTACAAACTAATAAGAACAAGAGATGACAAGTTAGGAATTTGGTGCTATGTTGAATTCACTCTACATCCACATGAATAAGGAACAAAAGTCCACAAACCTACACAGGAAAATTAGTTCATAGAAGTTCCAATGAGTTGGAAAAATCTATAGTAAAATTCAATTCGGGAACACAACAATCATTTATTAAAAATGATAAGTCATATCCATTTGGTTAAAGAACCATTATCTCACACTGTTTATATTCCTTAGTAGAAAGCTTGAATTTTTCACCTAGTTATAACTTCTAACCACAATTTAATTTTCCAAACACTACCCATTGCAAGCTACGCCCTCATACCCATTATAGAACCCACAATCCCATTGTTTTGATCCACGCAAGCAAACTCTTATCTAAAGCGCCTTTGTTCACAACAAGTTTAAACTGCCTTTCTAGCTTTATTTCAAGAACGCCATCAACATGTATGCAAAACAAAAGGTGGCAACTCCACATTATCCAACAATTAGAATTACAAGATATAACAAGGTTGAAGCATAAACTTATCTCAAATTTTTTATAACCAAAGCTACAGCAGACACTTTTTGTCACTATATGTTATGAATTGCAATAAACATATACTTAAACAAAGCATATAAAATGTCCACACATATCTCAATATGGTATAAATTCAGAAACAAGAAAAACTTCACAAAATTGAATAGTGTTTCTATACATAATGGAATCAAATCACAATTTAGCTTTACAAATTTAAAGTGACAGTGTAAAGAGCAATATATATGTGATATAACAATGCTCAATTTCACTAGGAAACTCGATACTATGAATACTACCCCATTTCATGGTGAAATAAAAGAAAAAGAATCATTTCATAATCAAAGAGCTTAATACTTGAATAAGACAATGTCCAATTTTACCAAAAAAATCATGGTTTAACAGACAGTAGGCTTTGCAAATGAAAATCTCAAGATACAGTAAACAATATTTGTTGGGCAATAATCAAGAACAAAAGAAGAAAAGAAGCTAATGATTAGCTGACTTCCCTAATTCACCTATACAATGTGGGTGATTTCCTATAATGCATGAATTGAAGTAGGAGCAAAACTATGCTAAAAACATACACGTAAATAACGATGAAGGAGCAAAATTGGCTCAAGGAGGGAAGAAGAAAAGCAACTATCAAGTAATAACTTTACCTTATGCTCCTATACACTCTGGCCAAGAACAACAAAGCATGATCTACAATATGATCAAGAACATAATAAAACATGAGTTGCCATTCATATGAATTACAAACCTAGAATATTAACATTATCTGAAGAGTTTATAACTATTCTTTTTCCCTATCACAAATTCTTGAGCCATCATTCAATTTCCCTATTCTGATTCAACCTAAATTAAATCCGTAATTCAACAATTAAAGCACCCTAAGAAAATAAATCTATCCTAACTTGCTACTTTATCCTTCAAGCCTGAATTTTTCATCTAGTTCTAACTTCTAACCACAATTTAATTTTCCAAACACTACCGATTACAATCTACACTATAATATCTCGTTGTTTTGATCCACATCTCCATAAACTGCCTAATGAAGAGAGGCATATATTGGATCCGCTTGACCTTTTCTTATGTATGAAGAAGTTCTAGCTTAAGATTCTTTTATTCGTCTTTGATGTCCTCTTCTTGGATGTCGATGAAAACAAGTTGCCATTGGATAGACTTAAGGTGGCTACAAAGGTCCTCCTCATTGGTGGTGGACAAGTCGGTAAGGTCAGATTTTGTTGCCACAATCAATGATGGTGAGAGAGTGGAGACTGACTGGGAGAGGACGTGACGAGTGAAGAACAGAAGAAGAACTGATGTGTGGAAATTAAATGAAAGCAAAACTTGTTTTGCTTACTTTGTAATTATGTTTTCATTAAAGTAAAATGATGTCATTTTCATTAAGTTAAATAACATTGCACTATCCAATTCTTAGTTAAGCAAAACGACGTCATTTTTATTAAGTAAAATGACATTACTCCATCCAATTGTTAACTAAGTAAAACAATGTCATTTGGTTGTTTGACGTTGTTAATCCTCGAGCCCTAAGAACCAATCCTAAGGCTCAGTCAACCTAGACCTAGCTGGGCCAATTGTGGGCTCTGTTGTTTTTTGTTCCATTTGAAACGGTATATGAGTAATATGATGTTAATTAGTTTTCGCTTATATGATATAATAATATAGAACTATAGAAACAATTTCAAATGTTGTATATATAAGATTTTATTGCAATTTTTTAATTAGCAACAAATTGTTATTTTAGTTGCTTTTTAATATTGTTAAAGGCAATACTTTTAAAATAGTTACGTTACATTAATTTTTAGTAACACATTTTTAAACAGTTGCAAACTTGTCATTGCCTGAAATACTTTTTGCTATAGTAATGCTTAAGCTTTTAGTAGGTTATATTAAGTGGAGCAATTTTATCAAGGAGCTATACCTTTTAGTGCTACTCAATGCAACTTCTTGCATCTTGCTATCGTGGTGATGAAATACATGTTAAATATTATCATCAAAGTTTATGAGACATTAGTCAACTCAGAATGTCAACATTTTGTTATCTATATGATTTGCCATATCTCTAAAACTTTGTCACCTAGTCCTCAATAAGGATTATAGCAAAATAACATAATGGGTATACAATTTTATAACTTTGAGAACACTTCTCAAACATAACCTATGTCCAAGAAATTAGGTTCACTAACTTACTATCAACTATATTAAACAAGGTAAATTCTACTCATAATAGATATAAAATTAAGAAAAGAAAGTAATTAATTATATGTCATGACTACTAAATGAAAGTAGGACTTTAATCATGTATTTGTTACTCCCATAATTTTATTGAAAATAATAGCCCTCACAACTATTCGGAAAGATTAATATAATCTTTCTAGTGGGCTAGGATCTCATTTAAATATAGTTGATCTTGAGTTTACTCAATAAACCAACTAAACTTCAACTAGGTAGATAACAACTTTATTAATCACATTTTATGCGACTCATAGATTCGTTAAGTGATAACTCTTGTCAAAACGTATCTTATATGTTATTCTTAACCTTGACTCTAAATTCATAAGATCATGAGTTTGCTCATCCAAATCACATAAATTTAGTTAAGTAAGACCCACTATCATAAAACTAAACATATTTAAGTTAAAGTAGCCTTGAGTTTGTTTAACAAGCCTAACAATAAACATAACTCTAGTTTATTCTTATAACAGTGGGAGGCAACAAACACGTTCTCAACATGTACTTGATATTTTAACGAGAAATTTAATTTCATTCATCTCATCAAACACAAAATTGCATGTAAAATATCACACATATAAAACATACAATTTAACATACATTCAATATATAAATTAAACATATAAATAAAGTATGCAACATATGCAAGCATAATGAAATTATATGCATAAAACATGAAGCTTTGTTTGATTCTAGTTATTGATCTTCATAATCTAAAATAATATTTCCAACTCTATAGAAAAATTAAATTAGATTAAATGCATTGATTCCTAAATTAATTAAATTCCTATTCCAAATAGAAATTTAATTTGATTTGAAAATAATTTCAAATCTAAATGGAAACTATTTCCAATTATCTTTGACTCCTTTAATAAATTTTAATTAAAAACAATTTTCAATAAATTATTCTTCTTACTCATTATAATTTAGAAAAACTATATGAGTAAGATATTCAAATTCAATTAGAAAAATATTTCTAATCTAATTAGAAATTACTATTTCTAATCTCATTAGAAATTACATTTACTTAATTAGAAACTATTTCTAATTTTAAAAGGAAACTACTTTCAAAATTAAATAAAAACTTTTAAATTTTATTAATAAAGTCATTTATATTATTTATTTAGAGATTAATTTCTTAATTAATTAGAAAATCCTTCTTTAATAGGTCATAAAATTATTTTTCAAAATATTAAAGAAAGCAGATTTTTCCTAATTAATAAATGAAAATACTTTCAAATTTTAACATAAAAATACCTTTTCTAATAAATAAAGAAATTTATTATTCATATATAAATTTTTTAAATAAATTGAATAATAATTCTCTAAATAAATAAAATCGTAAATTTAAGTTATCTCAATCATATTGAAATAAAGAAATTTAATAAAGAAACGTCATTCTTAATTATCTAAGAAAATATTTTTCTTAATTTTAAGGAGCCTAATTAATTAATTGCAATCTAATTGAAACTAATTAATTTTATTTTTGCAAACTAATTTTCAAAAATTAATTAGGAATCAATATAATTATTAATCTTAATCATATTTAGAAAAATAATTATTTTAATTTTGTAATTAAAATTCACTTAAAACTCTTACAAATTCTAATTAGAATAAAAGTATTTTAAAAAAAGGTGTTCTAATTATGGTTTTATTTAGATGGATTACATTAATCCTTATTCTTAAACAAACCATAATCAGCTCTAGAATATATTTATTCCAATAGACAAACAAGTTTTATTCTAGTTATAGGATAGTCTTATCCATGATGCCAAATAACTTATTATAGGTTAAGGAATCCTTTATTCCTAACCTAGAATAACCCTAAACATAAAGCCAAACACACCCATCATCACTTTTTAGAAATCCTAGAACCAAAATAAGAAACCATGGCCACCATAAGAGAAGTTGTCACCGTCACCAGCTGTTAGACCCTTAAGTCTAGACTGCGAGATCGTGCGAGTGTTGACGAGCCTTGGCCAATGCTTGGCATGCAAGTTGGCACGAGGAAGGCATGTTGGCAAGGGAACAAGGCGAAGTCTTATGAGTTGGTGAGCAAAATCTAAGGAACTTGTTAAGTAGGCGAAGGATGCGAGAAGTATCGATTAGGATCTCGAGAGCAGGCGAGATTCGATAGTTTGTAAGACTCTTAAGTTTCGGGCCACTTCTCAGTTACCTTTACGGAGGGCCTTAGAGGGAAGGTTAGCTAGATTTACACATGAGGGGGGCATACCAAAATACTAAGGCAAATGTGGGCAAGTGGGATCAGACTTCATATGAATTTTGGAAGAGCCTTAGAGCTTGTGGAGATTAACTCGACCTAGGCCAAGGACTTGATGGAATAAGGACTTAGACAATGCTCGGATAGATGGACCACGAATAACGGGCTTATTGTAGGAAGCATTTGATTAGGCCATTGTGCTAGTGGGATTCAGCGAGATCACACTACATCATTAGCGGATAGAGATCGCGGGGAGATCTTGGATGATGTGGCGATGACTTGGAGTTAGAGTTGCAGTGGAACTAAACATCTAAAGATAGTGTAGATCTTCGTGGATAAGCATGCTAGTGTTCTAGTCAAATGTAAACTTTATCTTTATGTTATCTTATCTTATCAGTTAGAGTCCTATTTAGGTGGGGAGTCATCCAATTGGTCCACGTGATGTTATCTGATAGAGATAAATGTGACCTTAGCATGATCTTAAACAATTCAGTTTTAGTGGGATTTTGAATATAACTTGGAAGACAAGTTAGAATGCCTATATATAGCTCATTCGAGCTTTGCTCTTCTCATTCAATCAAAGAGATCATTCTTTGTATTCTTTTAAGGGAAAGTATATAAAGTTGGTTTTTAACCGTATCTCTGTGTTTCCTTGTTGCCTTTCTTTGTTATTACTTTCATAGCATTGTTTCTTCGAGTGTGCGAGGTAAGCACTTCGAGGGTCGTTGAAGTCTGAGTCTTGCTTAAGCAGACCTAAGTGAAACTGCCGTGCAAAGGATGTTGGTGATCAGCTTTGGTGAAAGTTCAAGTCCCAAAGGTGATCTTTGTATCAACTGGTATCAGAGTCAAAGTTTGAAATGGTAGTAGGCAATTTGACAGAACTGGTGTCTAGGGTAGAGGCATTAATTAGACCGATTTCTCAAGGAGAGGAAGAAGTCACATCTCACAATACTCGTTTCAAGATGTTGGAGGCGCAGATCCAACAGTTGCAACATCAAATGGTAGAGATGTCAAAGGCACAAAAGGATGCCCAGTTCTAGATCGCTGTGCTAAAGTGTGCTATTGTAATGACAGATGTCGAGCGAGGAGAAAGTTCAACACCATAACTTTCTTCAGTGAAGGTATATGAACCTAGGGTGTTCGAAGGCGTGTGGGATACTAAGATGTTGGAGAACTTCTTATGGGATATGGAGCAGTACTTTATAACTGCTAAGGAATCTAATGCTGAAAAGGTCAATGTGATGGCCATGTACTTAGATGGGGATGCCAAGCTCTAGTGGAGGACGAGGACCTCTGCAGAGATTAACACGGGTAGAACTCTTGTGGAAAGGTAGGTGTAGATGAAGAAGGAGCTTGAGGATCATTTCCTTTCTATGAATAATTCTTGGCTCGCAAGGGATGCCTTGAAGAAGCTTAAGTAGGATGGATCGGTAAGAGATTATGTTAAATCTTTTAGTTCTCTAAAGTTAGATATTGAGAACATGTAGACTAGGACAAGCTCTTCAATTTTTTGTTCAAGTTACAACCGTGGGTGCAAATTAAGTTGCAGAGGCAAAATGTGAAGGACGTGGTTAGTAGAATTACAGCCGCTGATGCATTAGTGGACTTTCGAGCAATGAAGGAAACTAAGGTAAGCTCCTCTAATTCTTTGAAGAGCAAAGGCCATGCTCAACAGGAGAATACCGAGGGAAAAAAGAAGAAGGATTCCAAGAAGGGAGATTTCAAGGGGAAAAGAAAGCAAAATGGTGGCTCCAAGAGTGGGGAGACGTCCTCCAAAAAAAGCAAGTTTGCTTGTTATCTGTGTGATGGATCACATTATACAAGTGAATGTCCGAGGAAAGAGAAGCTAAACGTCCTAATAGTCGAAGAAGAGGGATAATCTTCGAATAATGTGGCGTTAAATCTAATTATATTGTTGAATGCGATTAGTAAAGAACCTAATCCCTATGATGATTTGATGTATGTGAGAATACAGGTTAATAGGACAGAGGTGACCGCGATGGTAGATACGGTATGTCACATTCCTTGGTGGCGGAAAGGATGGTGCACAAGTTGGGGCTTAGAATTTCCAAGGCCCTGACAAAGTTAAAAACCCTTACGGGTAAGGCTCAAGCAGTGATGGGAGCTGCTTACAACGTCCCAGTAAGCATAAGGAGTTGGTGTGCTAAGATGAATTGCATGGTCATACCACTTAAGGATTTTGAGATGATATTGGGGATTGACTTCCTTAAGGTTGCAAAGATGGTTCTGTACCCAAGTTTGGGAGCTATAATGGTTATGCATGATGAAAAATCCCTCTTTGTTAATTGGTTGTAGATTCTTTGGTGCCACGAAAGAGACTACAACACCAGTAGCACAAGTGTCAGCTATAATCATTGAAAAGGAGCTGAATTATGCTCGAGAAAACCTGAAATAGAAGGTAGGTAAGGAGCATATCAGCACTAAGATCACGAAGGATCAAGGTAACAGGGAAAGCTCAGCAGATGGAGCTCTTCTCAACATGTCTTTGGCAGGTGCAGTGAGCCTTAAGAAGGCGAGTCCAAGTGGAAGCAAAGACAACCCCGATGGATTGGGAAAATGGTACGTGAGTGAAGTACCAATCGATATGAAGACTTGCTACCGTCTTCAAGAGCTAACTAAGGAGTCTTCAAAGAAAATGCTCATAGAGGAGTGCCCATAGATTATTTCGACGAGGGCGTCGAATTCTTCTAGTGGGGGTAGTTTGTTAGACCCCTAAGTCTAGACTACGGGATCGTGCAAGTGTTGGCAACTCTTGGCCAATGCTGGGCACACAGGTCGGCATAAGGTAAGCGTATTAGCAAGCAAAAGTTGAGGAACTTGCTAAGTAGGCGAGGGGTGGGAGAAGTATCGGCTAAGATCTTGAGAGTAGGAGAGATTCGGTAGTTTGTAAGACTCAAGTTTCGGAGCACTTCTCAGCTACCTTTACAAAGGGCCTTAGGGGGAAAGTTAGTTGGATTCACGCATGACGGAGGCATACGAAAATACTAAGGCAAACGTGAGCGAGTGGGATCGGACTTGGTATGAATTTTTGTAGAGCCTCGAACCTTGTAAAGATTGACTCAACCTAAGCTAAGGACTTAGACCATGCTTGGATAGATGGACCATGACTAAAGGACTTGTTGTGGGAAGCATTGGATCAGGCCAATATGCTAGTGGGCTTCGAGGAGATCACACTGTATCATCAGTAGATAGAGATCGTAGGGAGATCTTGGATGATGTGGCGACGAGTGGGAGTTAAAGTTATAGTGGAACTAAACATCTAAAGATAGTGGAGATCTTCGTGGATAAGGATGCTAGTGTTCTAGTCAAATGTAAACTCTATCTTTATGTTATCTTATCTTATCAGTTAGAGTCCTATTTAGATGGGGGTATTATCTAATTGGTCCACGTGATGTTATCTGGTAGAGATAGATGTGATCTTAGCACGATCTTAGGCAATTCAGTTTTAGTGAGATTATGAATGTAACTTGGAAGGCAAGTTAGAATGCTTATATATAGCTCATTCGAGCTTTACTCTTCTCATTCAATCAGAGAGCATTCTATGTATTCTTTTGAGGGAAAGTATAAAAAGTTGGTTTTAACCGCAACTCTGTGTTTCCTTATTGCCTTTCTTTCTTATTGCTTTCATAGCATTGTTTCTTCGAGTGTGCGAGGTAAACACTTCAGGGGTCGTTGAAGTCTGATTCTTACTTAAGTGGACCTAAGTGAGACTGCCATGCAAAGGGTATCGGTGATCAGCTTCGATGAAAGTTCGAGTCCTAAAGGTGAACTTTGTATCACTAACCTTGCGTAAGATCTTACCGCCATTTCCATGCTACTGTTTCTTTCCTCGTTGGCCAACCACGCTTCTTCGCGCTACTGGTTGCTCCTCGCCACAAACTTTGCTTTCTTTTTGCATATTGACACCATTGACAACAGATCCTTAAAAAAATGTAACCAACATCCACGATCCACAAGAAGAAAAGTTAGAAGACCACCGGGTTTAGATTTGAAGGAGATGCCAACATCATCGAATCCTTTGCATGCCTTTTGATTGGATTTTGGATAAATCACAGTCTCAACCAAGGTTCCTCCATAGCAAATGCCACACACTAGCTAAAACCCTAGCTTTCTATTCATGTTTTCGACTAAAAACAATTATCTCTCTTTTAACCATAATTCAACAATCGAAAGAGGAAAGACCCAACTCTAGTGTTGTGTCCATTTGCGAATAAAAATGAAGAACAGAAGAGAGAAGGAGAAATAGAAGAGTCCAAATAGAAGAAAGAAGAACATAGAACTTTAGAAAGAGAGAGAGAGACACACACATTAGCTAATTCATATCCTTCATTGTGAGAGAAACTGTTAGAGTTTATACTAGTTACAACTGTGTAATAGTTATAATATTTTTATACATAACAATTCTTTCTCCTTTAGAAACCCTTGTCCCTAAGGTTACCGAGGTTTACAGAATGAACAAAAATTGAATAATCTTATTTTCTTTTCACCACCCATCTTCTTTACAGCATCAGTAGCAATTAATCCTTTAGCATCATGGAGGAAAGAGATTAGATTATCAGAATGAGGCACAATTGCATGGAAAACTCCAACAATGTAACCACTTGCAAAGCTCACAATCTACTCATTTAACAGAATTTCAAAACCAGATGAAATGCTTTTATACTTTGCAGGGGTCAACCTGCATGTTACTCTTAACGAAATTAAGACTATTAACCATCATGTGTTTTAGACCACAACAAAGAAGATCACCAACCGTACAAGTAGAGTAAAGTCGGAGAGTACATCTCGATCTTACCAGGCTCGCTAGGAGAGGGGACGACTAAGGAACCATCAAAGGCAATGTCTTTGTTATTCATGAGAGGGGTGGACCCTACGGCTAAAGACTTTATGTAGTCCTTCTCTTGCATGGGTTGCTAGTTTTGATTCGTGAGTTCCGGAGTAACTGCAATAGTAGCTCCTACTTCCACTCCTTGTCGCTTCAAAAATTATGTCACCATAATTTTAAGCTGCAACAGGTTGTTCTCCAATTTTTATTATGTATAGAGCTTCCAGAAACATTTTCTCATTCCTGCTTTGAAATTCCAGAAACATTATCTCATTCTTGCTTTGAAATTCCATAAACATTTTCTTGCTTCTGATATGTTCTTCCATCAAGCTTTTCATGTTTTCTTCGATTCCACGCAGAATTAACTTCTCTGAAACTATTTTTTGCGAATAAAAATGAAGAACAAAAGAGAGAAGGAGAGAAGGAGAAAGAGAAGAGTCCAGAAAGAAGACAGAAGAACAGAGAACTTTAGAGAGAGACACACACACATTAGCTAATTCATATCCTTCCTTGTGAGAGAAACGGTTACAGTTTATACTACTTGCAATTGTGTAACAGCTATAATATTTTTATATGTAACATCTCCTTTTTTGTAAAATTGAAACCTAGTATTAATACACTCGTATAAATACAACTACTAGAGTCTTAGACGTTGCAAAACCTAAAAACAATTAAAGATCTAATCTTATTCATATATTATTTAAGAGTTGAACGGTTTCAATTCAATTCCAAATTCAATTATAGGGTTTTAAGATTTCTAATATGAAGTTCTCATATTTATGGGTTTGTAATATGAATTTTTCATTTTTCTAATTCCAAAATTATAATATCAATAACAATTAAACAATTTAAAATTAAAGTCTTGTCTGATACCACTGTTGAGAAATCAAGATAGGATCCGATCCTGACTATGAAACTTTTTCGTATTTTAATTTTTCAAAAAAAAGATAAGTTTAATTATATAAAATGATTAACACATAAATCATAATAAAACATGAATCTTAATTTGTACCTTATTCTAAAGCCTGATTTTTTTCTTATTATATCCCTTGAACTATTTCCAAAACTGGTCCATCACAATCACTATAACTGCACAAGTGTCCGACCTCTAATTATACTACAGAACACGTTAAGATAACTTTGTAACTCTTACAAAGAGGGTTAGAAAAGAAGTACTAACTTCATTAAAACTTAAATCTATTTATAATAAGTTTTGAAAATTTTAGTAATTTAATTAAAATTAAATTATAATTGTAATTAAACTTTAATTAACAAATAATTCTAACCAAATACCAATTATGGCCAAATAAGATCCAATATTTTCATAATGGTCCTTATTTATTAAATAGATCATATTTAATTGTAATTTTTCACAAACTTTACAATAAGTCCAATTTCATTAAAATATTTTTCTCTCTTCAACTCGTTCTTTATGTGAGACCTATTATGTTCTCAAATATGATAGCAATGATTATAAATTATAATTACAATTCATAATTAGAATTAGATAATTAATTAAAATTCCTTTTAATTTATCTTTAATTCTCCTATTGTACAATTTATAAACATAAATTAAGTGCATGATTTTTTTTGTATAATTTAATCTTTTCATTTTATAATAATCCGATTAAACGTAGAGTATGAAATTAATGTCTACTATATTTTGAGTCTAATTATTTTAGTTCTCTGCCATTAGCTATTGGTTCAATTAATGTCATTAGTAAATTATTTACAAAACATCATTCTAGCTTTGCCAAGAATTTTCCGAATCAATACTAATCAATAACATCAGAACATTCTTCCAAATTACTTTATAAGGTGATGAATCATATCTTGATTGCTTAACTATTTCTATATAGTTTATATTATATCTAATGACTATCGACTGAACTACTCATTATTAGAATATGTTATATGTAGTATCAAAATATAACAATCTTTCTACAAAATAATTTTGGAGATTTAAGTCAAATGATCATTTATACAATCATCATAACGAGAATTTCATAGATACATAAGTAATGCTTTAAATATAGATCTCTCATATCGAGTCAATTTAGTGCACTTGTTCCATAACAAACACCCATATATTTATTTAAGTATTTTCATATTTTAGCTTATGAGATTGATTACTTCTTACATAAGGAAAATATAACGTCTGCTAGCTTTTTTACGTTCTATTAATGTCTAGTCTTAATAAAATAATAACTATGAATAATTTAGAAATAATAAATAAATACAATATAAATCTTATAACTATAATTTCATTATAATTTTATTTGAAATGCATAATTATCTTATTAATTTTATTATATACATTTAAATATATGTAATCTAAAGAATGATTTTAAATGTTTTTCCACTAAATTACAATCAGGCCCCGTTTGGTTGGCGGGAAAGTAAAGTGAATTTGGAATATGATTTCCTGGAAAATAAATCTATGGAAAGTAAAGATATTTACATGTTTGGATACTTATAAGAATTCTAAAAGGAAAGTTGGGTGGATTCTTATTATAATATTTGATATGTAACAGTATTTTATAGAATGTAACTTAATTTTGACTTATGTTTCCAATTATATCCCCACAAACAGAATAAAAATTGAAATCGTTAAATAAGGAAAAAATATGAACCTGAAGATTGTCGATTGAAACTTTTAAGCAAAAATATTCAAAATCTAAATACCAGCCAATATTGGAAAATTTTTAAAATAGGGAAAAAATTTTGCAAAATTTTAGAATTTGCCTCCCTCCTTCTTATCTCTCCTTCCCCCCTTTTTTCAAAGTTTTTTAATTAGTTATTTTATTTATTTCAACTTTTATAATTATTGT
>JANVCQ010000232.1:5070759-5087400 GCA_025531925.1 Erythroxylum plowmanianum
ATTTATTTTATATATTTTTAATTATTAAATCAAAATTTATTTGAAATTTATATATTTTAAAGTCGCAGAGTTGAGAAAAAAGAAAAGGTTAAATTGTCTAGTGTATTTTTTAGATTAAATTCATTGACAAAGTAATCTAAATACCAAGGGAGTGTTGGGATTTAGAATCCAAGGAAAGTGACACTACTTTTCCTAAATTAGGAAAGTTTTTACTTTCCAAACTACTCAAAAAAACGAATCAAACGTAATAATTTAAATTTTAAGAAAAAAATTGCTTTCTCCAACAACAATCCGTATCAACCAAACGGGGCCCCAAAGTAAGTGGCTACCGGACAAAAACAAACAAACGTTTGGGCGGAAGAAGAGAGAAGGAAAGTGAAAGTGAAAGCGAAAAGACCACGTTTTCTGGATGCCTTCCTTGTCATAGAATACAACGATCTCTTCAAATCTCTTATCTGATGGAGATGTTGCGTTGTCCATTGTAGGAAGACTCGGTGGTGTAGTTAACTTGTTCAACTGTAACTGGTTAAGAAATTCCATGACGTATTCAAGAGGATTGAGGTGTGGAGGAACAGCGAAATCACGATAAGGCAGAGAAGTTTTCCTTGTCACTAACTGGAAGCTTTTTTTTGGTCCCAAAATCCAAAATAAGAGTGACAACGACGAGGATTGCGCAGGAACTGAAACTTTTGGAAGACAAATTATTTCACGAATATAAATTAGGCTTTACATTTTAAGAAAGTGGATGATTGACTATGAGTTATAGATTATAAGTTATCGATTAAGATGAATTATAAGTCCATCTATATAATGCCCATTTGTTTAATTAATATTGTTACATAAATATTCGCATGTCCGTCTAAAAATTAATTTATTAATCTCATAATTAAAATGTTAATAAAATTAATATCTTAATTTGAATAAAATAATTTTTGTAAAATTAATCACTTGATTAAAATTTTTAATGCTGAAATAAAAACTTGTAGAAAAATTGAGATTAATAAATTTGTTATTTCTATATAAAAATACTTGTCACTTTTTTTTCCAAATTTTTAATATTTGTTGAAACTGTTAATTTATTAAAATTTTCTAATTTGGTTGATGGGCTTCTAATCTGAGATTTGTCATTTGATTGCAATTATTGCTTGGTGGACTATATAGTGATACCTTTTACTTGATATATCGCATGTTTTTAAGTTGATAACTATTTAACAAAAAGCTTTTTTCTATGAGTGAATTATAACTCCTTAAGACTACCAAAATCATGAGACGAACTATGATAGATTGATTAATTTCTTGTCGAATAGCTACGTACGGTTCTTTCGCAGCCGTAGATCTCCTTCAACTGTTTGTCCTACTCGTGCTCTGTAGACGTGCTGGATAAAAATATCTAAACATGTGGAGGAGACTAGTTGAGTTGCCTTTTCCTGTCGGTCCTTTTTTGGTTGTTTTGTGTAAAAAATCTTGTTGCCTTTACTTACAAGTTTAAGGCTCTAATTTACAATAATTTTTTCCAAACATAAAAATTTCTGTAAAGTTCATCAACGTTTAAATTATAATCTTCGTAGTGCTGGGCCATAATTATTCCTAAGAATGATACTGTCCATTTATCTTTTAAGTTTTCCCTTTATTTCATTAAGTCTTGCATTAAAGAGTTTCCCTTCTTTTTATTATACTCTCTTCTTCTAAACAAAATTATAATTGTTTAACCAGTAACATAAAAATATTTCTTTAAAGCCCGCTTGACTATGATAAAGTTTAGGGCTTGTTTGATTGATTCTTATATTAGAAAAAAACAGACACTCAAGTTAAATGCTTAATTAGATGTTTGATTGTTAACAATTACTTGTATCATGTATGGTAATAAGCACTCATACCATAAGAAAATGATAGAAGCCTGGCCCAATTCCTAGGAATATGTATTTTCACATAAAAGAGGAGCCGAAACCTGTCGGTCACTATTATTCTTTTATAGATGTTGTGGAGTCTATTGTCATTTTGCATTTTTTTTACAAGGGAAAGGAACAAATTACATGATCCTCTTAGGAGTTTTGCATATTTCTTTTTTTGATTACAAGGGAAGGAAAACAAAAACAAAACTAGCGCGGTTGGCGGGGGTACGCCACACCTTGCACATCGCGGTGGATGAGTTCCTATAGAAACTCTGGAGGGTCTTGGAGGAAGTACAATCCTGGGCTTAAAACTCGTGCAAAAGCCGCCAATTTGTCAGTACACTGGTTGGCCTCTCGAAAAGCATGATGCAATTGGACATCCCAGTCGCGTTGCAGTAATCCTCGAATACCTGCAATCAAAGAAAAATCCTTAGTCAGTGATCCGTGGGAAGCAGAGAGAATATTAATGACCTCGAGTGAATTGACTTTGACGACGATGCGTCTGAAGCCCAGATCCCAGGCCAACTGGAGGCCGGTGTACATGCCCCAGCATTCTGCAGAAAAAGGCGATCCCCTCTCAATAAGTTGCTGAAACCCACCACGCCACCGTCCATGACTCTCTCGAATTAATCCTCCAACTGTGGTCATGGAAGGTCCTACTTTGAAAGCTCCGTCTACATTTAATTTCACCCAACCTTCCGGTGACTTAGTCCAACTCATTAGACTTCCCTCATCTAGACCCTGGGCTGGAAAACCTGCTTTTCCATAGTGCAAACGTGGCCAATCCATTCCACAGAGTCCCAAACAGTCCTTGTACCATCCTCTGGCCAGGCAAAATCGCTTTCGAATAGGCTACCGTTTCGCCATTTCCATAAGACCCAAACGACTACGTCGTAGATCGTAGCCCAGGCGACCTGATGGATTTGCGAGTGTGTGCTAAGGTTCATCACCAACCAGGTCCGCTCATCCTGTTGGAAGAAGGTCATATCAACCACATCCCAAGGAAATTTACGTTAGAAAGTTCGCACTCGCGGGCAGTCACAAATTGCGTGGATGGTTGTCTCTTCCTGGCCACAAAAATGGCATCCACTGTCCACAGCAATGTTCCTGACAATGCGCTGCTGATTAGTTAAGAGCTTGCGATTAGCCAGTAACCAAAGGTAAGAGCGAATCCGCTAGGGTCCAAGCCAAGTCCATATAACCTTCCACATCGTATGATTCGTGCCAAGTAAGGGCCTTCTTGGAGATCATACGTGGATGCCATTGTGAACCTCCCAGCGGGGGTATGTACCCAAGTTAGTTTATCGTCCCCTTATCCCTTAGCAGTGGGATAGAGGGATGCGATCGCCAGACAGGCTACAGATGGCAGGTATTGCTGAAACTCTTACCATAGCCATTGTCCCGCAGCACTCACATAATCAGCAACCGTGGCGGCCAGACTATGGTCCGGAATTGGAGACGTCACCACGTGGATAAGTGGGCCCTAATCGGGCACCCAATTGTCCTGCCATAATAAAATATGTCGACCAGTGCCTAGCATCTAATTGCTCCCCTGGCGTACAATAGGCCAGGCTGTCGAAATGCCCCTCCAAACTATCGAGGCCCCCAACCTCGCTATCTGTTGGGGTATCTGGTAAGTCTTTAGCTTATACTTCGTTTTAAGAACTTGAACCCAAAGGGTCGTCGGTTGAGTCAGAAGGGCTCAGTTAAGCTTTGCAAGCAGGGCATCATTAGTAGGGCGGATCTATTTAAGCCCGAGGCCCCAAGCGATTTTAGGTTGACAAACTGACTCCCAATTGACAAGATTCATTTTCCGTTGGGGGGCGCAGACCCCCAAATAAAATCTCGCATAAGTTTCTCTAGGTCGTCACACAGTTGGCACAGGATGCGGACAGTTTGCATAATGAAGATAGGAAGCGTAGCCATGACCGACTAGGTGAGAGTAACACACCCCGCGAGTGACAATGTTTGGGCTCGCCAGCCAGCAAGTTTCTTCTAAGCAGTGTCCAAGATGTGTTGGCAGGTGTGTCGAGACATATGTTCGTGAAGCAGAAGAACCCCTAAATACCGTCCAAGATTATTCGTGCAACTGATCTGTAAACCCTGGCTGATACACCGAGCAGCATCGTTGGAGATTTTTTTCGAAAAAAAGATTCGAGCCTTTGCTGTACTAACTTTCTGACCTGACGCTGAACAAAAGGTCTCCAAAGTGCGCGCTATGACGGTCATCTGGGAGTCCTCTGTTTTAGCACAAAGGATGAGATCATCTACAAAAAACAGATGGGAGATGTGGGGTCCCGATCGACACAGCTTGATTGGTTTCCAATTCCCACACGTCACCTCCCTCAAGATAAGATGCCCGAGTCGCTCTAGGCAGAGGACAAAGATATACGGAGAGATCGGGTCGGCCTGCCAATCCCCCTCAAAAGTCGAAAGGGAGCGGACTTTGCATATTTCTATAATGCTGACTGAGCAATGTATTTACACCAACAGCTGCTTATAGAGAGTGGGTATGAAGCATGGAAGGTCATTCGGTTGAGAGTCATTGGGTGTGACCTCGAAAGCAGTCATGTACCCCCATCCTTATAATCAATATATTCTACTCCTTTCTTTATCTTCGTTACTAACCTTCTTTCCATTATTACATCCTTTAATTCTAGTTAATAGTGCTGATTTCTACCAAAAAACTATTATTTTATCAATTATTTATAGAAAATAAAAAAGTAAAAATACAAAAATTTGCTTGATTCAAATCATTTTTGAATGAGAGATAGAAAAATTTTATTCCTGAAAAAAGAGGTTATAAGGAGAATAGATAACATCAATTGTATACAATAACTTGAATTGGGTTACACTTTTAAGGCATATCATAACTTGATTAAAATTCAAGTTAGGAAAATTTTGATTGAACTCATAATCAAAATAAAATTTTTAGACTCAATTAGATTTTGAATTACCCAAAACTAAATTGAATTCGAATTTGAATTGCATAAATAAGACCTAATCAAACCGCAAAATAAGCTTAGACTAAAATAAAAAATTTTAAGTCAATCTTATATCATAAATAGTTTATGTTCAGTCCATTCATTGTCAACCATATGTATAGTTGATGATATTGAAGGTGCAGGACATTGTCCCTATGTAATTTATATTTCAAAACATGATTGTTCTACCTTATTCTAATTTTTTTAAAATTTTTATCACTTATTAAATTGAAGGTCAAATCTATTATTTGTTATTTGATTAATATTCGCGCAACAATTTGAAGAAGAATCAAATTAATAAAAGGCCTTAATGTCTACTAAAGTGAAGAAAACGTGTAAAAGAAGAAGAAAGTGTTAGCTGGTATTTTACACTTGTAGAATGAGTTATTGATGTCGTAACTTTACTATCCAATACAGCTAAATATTTCTACTTGTGCATCTTATATTTCCTTAAAAATGTTTCTTTTTTCATTGATTTTGGGGATGCATTCACCTTGAGACTTTTACACGTATTCTTTTGATCGCGAACCAACCCGAGCCCAAGTTGACTAAGCTTCGGGTTTAGTTTTCTGGGCCTAACCAACCAAGGCTCGAGGCCTTACAACCAAACACAAAACGATGTTGTTTTGAAAATTATTTTTAAACCGGTCCAGCCTATTGCCACCCCTCGATATGGTTAAGAATGAATCAATTTTTTTAAATTCTTACTCTCTTTTTTGAAAAGACATTCCATGTTAAAAACAAAAAAATTCGACAAGAACGTTAGATAATATGGAAAACTAGTCAGCAACTTAGCATAGCAATATTGTGCTTCAATATTAATATTGATATTCAACAAATTATTGAGTTAACAAAACTTCCCTATGACTTAAGGATTTTGAGCTAATTAATTCACAATAATTTTCTGAATTTGATGAAACATGACACATTTTAGGTAATGTCTAATGTCTTCAATGTTACATAATATTAATATTTTTAAATAAAAAATTATAAATTATATTCAGCTCAATCAATTAACCTCAATTCATAGGCAACTTATTGTCAAAATTTATGCAAAATGACTTCAAATTTTGATAAACCGTTTACTCTTTTACCCCTACGCAACCTTGTCCTTTTTGGGACCTATTCTTTTCTGCCCGAAATTTTGGCTTCCATGCCTCTTTGCTAGCCTCCATCCTCCGAGAATTATTTCCTCTACCTAGGCCTTTTACAGTAATGGGAAGCTAGGATGGACATTGGTGAACCTTTTGGTCTCAAAGAAGACTTCCGGGCGTTGTCTCGACCACTTATTTTCAAAAACCCACAAAGATAGGTTCTACCAAACTATTAGATTATGAGGTTAACATAGGAGTGATAGAGAAGGGAAGGACGCCAAATGTAGCATGGTAGAAAAAATTGTTTGCTCCTCCACCCAAAGTTGCCCTAAAGGATTTTCCAATGTAATGAGGGATGAAGTTAATTGCCACCCGAAGGAGCTCCTGGAAGCAGGTGTGAATATGTGGTCTTATGCTTTTATTAGGTAGTTCTTTTGGAATAAGCGGCCAACATTTCCAGTGGTGAATGCCTGGGCCAAAATTAGATGGAGTCATAAGGGATTAGAGCAGCTCTTGCTCAGGGAAGACAGAACCTTCTTTTTCAAATTTGGAAAAAAAATGTGATTTACGAAAAATCACAGAAAAAGGTGTATGGCACATCGACGAGCAGCCAGTATTTTTACAAACATGAAGACCAGGTTTATAGATGGTCAGAAGTGACATTGATACTTTTCCTATATGGGCACATCTTCACAATCTGCCTGTGGAGCTATGGACTCTTGAGGGGATGAGTCATGTGGCTAGTTCTTTAGGCAAACTGGTAAGCTTGGACACTCTAACAACAAATATGGAAAGGGTTGGCTATGCTAAAGTCTATATTGAGATACCAAAATCTACTCACCTATCTGATAACTTGTTTGTGTTAAGTTTAGGTAATAATGGAGAAATGTTTCCAAAAACCATTATGGTTTCTTACCTTTGGAAACCAAATGCTACCAAAAAGTGGTGACCCAAAGGTAAAATCTTCCATACAAAGACCTAAGAGGAACTATGTAATAGCCCATTTTTCATATTGAGGATTAGAACCTTAGATTATTACAAATGACCATATCATTGAGAATTCATGAAATACATTTCATTCACATACATATCATTAGCATTTCGGGTATGAAAGGGTTAAAATGATCATGATGTGAATTGTGTATTGTTTATGTCTTGAATTTTGTTTTAGTAGATTGTAAGTAGTAAATTTGGAATTAAATGTTACAATTGGAAAATTAATGAATTAAAATGTACATTTATATTAGAAAAATGCTAAGTGGCAAGACAAGTTGACATGAAAAATTAGGATGACTAAGCCAATAATTGAGTGACATTTGGCATAGATAAATGAGTGACATTTGGCATAGGTAATTAATTGACAAATAGTAGCTGTGCTTAAGTGACAAATGACCTAGTATAAGTGTGACATGTGGTAGCATATATATAAGATAAATGGATTGCTTGCAAAGGTGACAAATGCCAAGGCATAAAGGTGACACCTAGCACCTAATGTGCCAAGCTTTAGCAGAGATAGTTTCAGCTGCCTTCATTCTTCCTCACCACCGAATTTCACACATTCCTTTAGCTTTGAAATTCTGCTTCAATTTCGACCATCTTTACTCCAAACTCTTTACAAAATACTTTATCAAGAAAAGCTATATCATGCTATCTTCCATTCTGTTGTCTTTTTGTTACTAATACCAACCTATTCCCACCTTTAATTTGGGATGATCTTGCATATATGGAGGGCTAGGTAGACTTGTTGAATTGAGCTAGAATTGGAAGCCAAATAAGTAAGTAAAGTGTTGTTCTTTATGGCATGTTATAATAGAAATCCTAGCATGAATGAATTGGGATTGATTGCATGTTTGTTGATGTTAAGGTTGTGATGGAATGTGATGGCGAATTGGATAGTTTATGTTTTGTTTCGATGCATGAAAGACAATAGTTATGAGCTGCCAAATGAATGATTTTGAGTTAGAATTGGTGATGAAATTGATGAGGAATTGACATATAATTGAGGTATACTTGAGGCAAAATTTAGGGCCTATTAGAAAGGTGTTTTAAAATTGGAATGAAGGTGAATGAATTTGGAAAGTCGTAGGAAAATGAGTAGTTCTTGATCGTGGCACTCATCCCACGACCGTGGGCAAATGCATTAGCTTCTGTCATGATTTTGGGAAGGTACCCCACGATCATGGGAAAGGTTTTGACATGGTAAATTATGTTTTATACAATTGTTGAACCATATGAGGATAAGACACTTTACATTGGTGTATTTGGACTTGATTAAGGTTTGAAATGAACTTAGATTGATGTTTGATTAATCGGTTAAAGATTTGATAAGTTTAAGTTATTAATGGATGTTATAACTTAAGAAATGGGTTGTTTTGATGATAATAAATGTTAATCTAGAAATTATGAGTTGTCAAAGGAATGAAGACATTCTTATGAATGCAAACGTAATCCAAAGGATGTGAGTAATATATTAGGTATGAATGAATGAGAATTGGGAGAATTGTGTGATTGTAACATGTTAGAAAAGGATTAGTGAATGTATGATTGATGAATTGAGAATAATCAAGTTTACTTAAGGTATAAATCTAATTGCCAACTAGATATATCTGAACTATAATGTTTGAATGATCAAGACTTGTGATTAAGGATACATACCCAGGAAAGTCAATTGAGCATACATTGAACATAACACATATACATGTGTATGATTGAGTACTCAATTGATTAAACAAGTTAGTTATGTGTAAATATGTTGTTATTGCATGATATAGAAGCACAAATTAAGCGTCCACATCCAGACATTGCTAGATCGTCAAGACAATAGCTGTTCTGGAGCATACTGTGAGTTAACCTAAAATTTTTCATACTACGTTTGAGTTTTTGATTATCTTTCAGATATTGAACTATTATTGATATGATTATGATATTCCGGACATTGTTCGTCCGATGAATTTGATATTCAAGATTGTATTAGAAATGTTTTCAAATTGAATGTGCAATATGAAATGTGTTCTCAACTGTATGTTGAATACCAGACTAAGATCCGATGTATATGATAAGTGATTGTGCACTTTGAATGAAAATTATTGATAGCATATTATGTGAAATGATGCATTCCATCACGTGAATATGCATGATCAGATAAAGAAGTTGTGATCAGAGTAACAGGCCTGAAAAGAGTTTAAAGCTCATAAATGTGCACAAAGAACCACAGGCTCAGTTATTAATGAGCCTGGTATCTACAAAGGGGTACGGGATAGTATTTCAAGAGTTTGGTATTCATAAGGGATACGGGACAGTAAATAGGTACTCGGTCACAACAAAATAATAATGAAAGTGAAATCTTATGTTCATTTGCATATATATAATGATTATGAAGAATTATTGAATTGTATTGATATAGAGATATGCAATGTTTGTGTATATGATGATGATATGAATGATCGAATTATTCTGAAATAATTATATGAAATTTTTGTATTGATAATGTGCTTGCTATATATATATATAATGAATTGGTATTCAAAACTGAATGATGTAATATATGGGATTTGATTCTGAATAATGTGATACACTTGTGCATTTGGTTATATACTTATAATGTTTGTGTTCTGACTTGAGTGAGCACATCGATGATGGTTCACTTATTGAATTTGTAAAACTCATCAAAATTGCAACATTAATTTTCAGATACTGAGGAGACCTAGCTTTTAAATCTATGTATACCAAAAAAATAAACATTAACAAATATAATAAAATATAGAGATCAACCATGATAGTATCAAGAGTAGGACCTTAAATATCAAAATGAATAAGATCAAATGATACAGAAGAAACAGTCACTAATATTAAAAAGGCAAGGCGTGATATTTTGAAAGTTATTATGAAAGACATCCAAATTGTTTGTGTTTAACAAATCCTAGACATCCATTGGAAATTAAAGATCATAATTTAGAAAAGGAAACATGACCAAGATAAAGTGCCAAATTTTGGAAGAAGTGATAGTAGCAACAACTTTGGATGGCAACTATATGCTTAAATATATGATCAACCTCATATTATGTCCTAAGAACCTTACCCGTTTGTGTATCCTACACAGTATAACCATGACTCAAAAATGTTCCAAAGCATCAAGATCCAATAATTGACTAATATAAATAAGACTGCGAGATAGTTTGGGCACATAATAAAGGTATCAGATAGAGATAAGTCAAATTCAAAAATATTGTTGACATGTTGAATGGGTAAAATTAAATTATTAATAGTGTGAGTAATTGATATATAAGAGGGATTAGAAACGGATTACACAACTTAGACTCAAAGGACATATAATTATAAGAGGCAAAATCAAAAAGGGAATAAGTAAATTTACCTCAAGTGACTGACATGACAAAGGAAGTAGTAGTACCTGAATTAAGTTGTACCTATACCTTGGATTTCGTTTAAGTAAAAAAAACGAGGAGAAGTATCCTCCGAAGTAGAACCTTCAGTGGCAAAAGTAACAACAAAAGCACCCAAGGATCGAGACTTATTATGAGATTTAGTTAGATTGCTTTGGCTAGATTCTTATTGTTAACTTCAAGTTTAGGACAATTAGAAATATAGTGCGCAAATTTTTTTTTTGCAATATTTGTAAAATCCCTAAGAAAAGATAGAGGTGGCTGAAGTTACAGAAGGAGTAGCAAGAACCACATCTGCAGAGGAAAGATCACTCAACACGAAGAGTATGAAGTCAAGTTTTCTCAGAGAGTACATATTGAATAGTTGTGTTAAGTTTAGGTCAGACTGCGAACAAGAAGAGTAGCACTAACTGACTCAAACTTAGTATGAAGAGTTACAAGTAAATGCCAAGTACCCTGGTGATATAATGATTTTTTATAGAGGCTATATCAGGCTAAACTGGATCACGAGATGATAGATGATCCCATCAAGTTTGCAACTCCAAAACATAATCGTGAATGGTCTGATCAGGCTATTGACGCATAAAATGAAGGTGACGATAAAGCTGAAATTAATGAACATCGTCTGAAACTGCATAACATGTTGATAAGAAATCTCAAACATCTTTATCATAACCAAAACGACAAAATTATTGTTAATATTAGGTAGATAAGTAAAATCTAATGATTTTACTATCTTATTGATTGAGCCCTTAATGAACTTAGTTTATGTCTCATCATCATGTTTGATTTGTTTGGCAACCTCACCAACAAATCGTCAAAGAAGTCTTCCTTTCATAAAATTACACATGGCTTGAGCTCATAAATTATAATTCAAACCGTAAAAATCATAGTAATAGGATGGGCGATATGGTGATAATTATATGAAACATTAATCAAGACTAAAAAATATATTGTGAAAAATAAGATATCCAAACCTGAAAATGAGAGATAAAAGTAAAATTTAAGAAGCCTTAGGAATTGGTTTGAGTTGCAAGAAAACTGGGAACAAAAAAAAGATTAAACTGGTTGGTTAAACCTATATAGACTGTTCTAGGATAGGAATGACTGACATGGGGCTTCATGATATGATGCAAGACATTCACATGGTGCAGTAGAGAGTCTCAGCGCGTGTCACATACGAGCAAGTGATCCAGAAGGTAGCAACTTCAAGGGGCATGTGTGAGTGTATAGAGGTTCCGATGAAGGCTCGACTGCCAGTTTTGGAGCCGTCTTGGTGGGAGGAATGTATCGATATGTTCAAAAAGAAACTGAGCAGCAAATAAGAAGGAAGATTAACTAGAATAAAATCAACCAAAGAGGAGAATGGCTAAAAAGAGACTTTATCCAGAAGCCGAAACAACCCTATTAAGGTTTGTTCTGTACCAGGTAAAAGTCAATAGAGGATTATTCCTGTACAAAACCCATGGTCGGCCAGTAATCATCCACAATTACAGATGAGTACTTTCGGAAAGTGGCCTTCAGCAATGCCATCCCTTATTAAGTTTTTAGTATTTCGTCCTCCCAACTCCATCCCAAGTCTCCAAAAAAGACAAAAATATAAAAGATATTTTTCTTCTGAAGCCAGAGAGTCCAGTAGTGATATTTTGTTTTTTTGTAAATAGAAGGAAAATATTTATCTGAATCAACATTAGTTTAAAACTATACATCATAAAAGAAAGCAAATCTAACACAAGTTATTTACATAACCAAGTTAAAAGGTACCAACTATATTTCACATCATCAAATAACATAAAGTACATATTTTTTCTATTGAAAAAATTGAATCTAATTAATTAATTATGTTCTCCGCGATCCGATCAGCTCGCTGACTTACGATGCTTCCAAATGCCTTAGATGGTAGAACTAGGTATAATATAGCGATAGCTTGTTACCTAGCTGTAGTTCTTTAAATTAGTCGGACCGACTCCATCTGGTTCGTGTTTTCAAAACTATTCCCCATTATTAAGCTGCCGTCGAATTAATGGAGGATTGTTTGTTTTATTCGGTATCTCTTTCTATTATCTTCCTATTCCTTGCCGTCAAAATTTTCTCTGCAACTAGAAGTCAACGCAAAAACGTACCCCCTTCACCGCCGTCTCTTCCAATACTTGGTCATCTCCATCTCCTAAAACAACCAGTTCACCGAAGCCTTCAAAGAATCTCACAAAAATATGGTCCCGTCGCCTTTCTCCGATTTGGGTCCCGACTCGTGGTCCTGGTCTCGTCGTCCTCCGCCGCTGAGGAGTGTTTCAAGACCAACGACATTTGTTTAGCCAACCGTCCAAGGTTGCTTATTGGCAAGTACTTGGGTTACGAATATAGCACCCTCGTCGGAGCTCAGTACGGTGACCACTGGCGGAATCTTCGTCGCATATGTACTCTTGACATATTCTCTCAGAGTCGGCTGAGTATGTTCATGAGCTCTCGTCAAGATGAAATCATGATTTTGCTAAACAAGCTTTTCCGTGTTTCAAGTTCAAGCCATGGTTTTGTTAAGGTGGAGTTGAGGCCAAATTTCATAGAGTTGACATATAATATACTCCTCAGAATGGTTGCAGGGAAGAGGTATTATGGTGCGGACATTGAAGGGGCTGAGGAGGCAAGAAATTTCAGGGATATTATCGAAGAAATTCTGAGGCATGCCAGTGCGTCCAACCCAGTTGATTTCTTGCCGTTTTTGCGGTGGTTTGACTACAAAGGATATATGAAGAGATTGAAGAGACTTAGCAGAGACACGGACAAGCTTTTGCAAAGTTTGATTGATGAGCAAAGAAGCGACGGCAGGGACGATTTGCAGAATAGAAACAGCATGATTAATCATCTCATTACTTTGCAAGCTTCGCAACCAGAATATTACACCGACGAAATTATAAAAGGACTGATTCTGGTAACCAAATTACCTTGTTTTTTAATTTCCTACTTATTTATTACGTTATTGATTGATTGACTTGTCTCATCCACCTTAATTACCTGGCTAACATGGAAAGAATGAAGGTTTCCTTACGGTCTACTGTGGACATTTTCTTTCTTTGGTTTTGGAAAGGGAAATTATCTAAAGGAGTTGGGGTAGGTGTAGGTGCAGGTGTTAAAAGTAGGGTTACAAATGAATGAAATTTTTTAGAATTATTGACTTCATGTATTCTAAGGAATTAATTAAACAATTTAGTGACTTTCATAATCATTATAGATTAAATTATTTATATATATATATGACTTTTATGTTACATAGGTGTATAATGACGTGATGACCATAAAGATTCATTTTTTTAATTAATATTTTATAGAAGTGCCGGATAGGTACAAGATAGGTAAGCCACGAAAGGCGTCTAAATACACGGCACAATGGAAGGTGGCGGAGTTCTCTAGCTTCACACGATAATGGCTTTGCTGGAAAGTATATTTTATAACGCTATAATAATTCGATTGTCAATGTATTCTATTTGTCCATATCACCCTGTTCTATTGTCTCTTTGGCATGTGGAGTCGAAAACAAAGGGATCTCAATAATTCCATTCTAATATCTTATGTTGCTATAAATGACATTCGATATGAAGTTATGGTTTCTTGAAACATGAATGTTTCCACTTGTTCCTGAGATCAAAAATGCCTATGAAGGTGATTGCAACTGCTGGAACGGACACAACAGCCACAACGTTAGAATGGGCAATGTCGAATTTACTAAACCATCCGGAGGTACTAAAGAAAGCCAGAGCAGAGGTAGACCGTGAAGTTGGTCGACACCGATTAGTAAATGAGTCAGATCTTCCAAAACTACACTACCTTCAAAACATCATCTCGGAGACCCTACGATTGTACCCACCGACACCTCTCCTACTCCCACACATGTCCTCCAACAAGTGCACAGTCGGAGGTTACGTCGTCCCTCCTGACACAATGGTGTTGGTCAATGCATGGGCCATTCACAAAGATCCTGAGTTATGGGAAGACCCTACAAGTTTTAAACCTGAAAGATTTGAGAGTGGAGAGAACGAATCGTACAAGTTGTTGCCATTTGGGTTGGGCAGGAGGGCTTGTCCTGGTTCAGGCTTAGCCAACCGTGTGTTGGGATGTGTATTGGGGTCATTGATACAGTGTTTCGAATGGGAAAGAGTTGGTGAAGAGCTAATTGATATGACGGAAGGTGAAGGTCTCACTATGCCCAAGGCACAGCCGTTAGTTGCTCAGTGCAAAGCAACTGAATTGGCCACCCGGGTTTTGACCCCAACCTAAGGTCAGGTGGGTATAATCAGGATGTCCTATATTCAACTCTAATCTTTAGGACATGTCTATTTTTATTACGAATTTTTATTTTGATTTTCGTTTCTAAATTCAATTAAAGTTTTTGAGGATGTTGTCGGGTCCTACGATTATTGGAGAAGGGGAAATGCTCTTCATAAAAACCGTAAGGAGGTCGAAATCTGCATCACAAATCATTAGGAGTTTGCAACCTATTAAACGCGTCTAAGCATCCCACGAAGCATCAATTTTTGAGAACAAATTTTCTGTGACAGCGACCATGTTCTCTAGGGAAACTACAGCTTGTTGCTACTTATTCAACGACTGATTTCATAGAACTTCCATTCCTCCACCAAGCAAAGCACTAGAGAGATAATAGACTTCGAATTCATCGTCTTATCTCCACGAAATATGTTATTTCTACAATAATCAAGTCATAAAATGAATAATTAGAGATCACCATCCAAAAAAACCTTCGCAAGACTCTTAAACCATTCACTGTGAATTTGCCCAAAGTAAAGGAAGCATTTAACAAATTACCGTTGGAAAAATACTTAACTCTCAGTAGGATGGTAAAAGGGTTTGAGCTCAATTTGGTTTAATTTAAAGTCAATAGGTACAATTTAATTTTAGTTTGAGTTCAAAATTTTTAAACTTTTAAATTTTAGAATAAATTCAATTTTAATTTTTACGGTTTGTATATATAACGTTGTTTTGTTTATGTAATAGAATAACGTCATTTCTTTATTAAATATCTCATCACGTCATAAATGACCTTATTGTAAGACATTTTTGTTCTTAGGGACAATTTTGTCCATGTCTCATAAAGTTGGACTAACATTAATTACAATTTTGGTTTTTAAATAAATTATCGGTTAAGTAACGTTATTTGATCCAGATAAAAATAATAAAATAACCCAATAAATGATCTAGATTAATAAGTCGAAGTCCGGATGAAAAATGAGTCCCGATTAGTGTGGACCAAGTCCATATCGGCCTTGTGATAGGGAAGCCCAATATGGAAGCTATATAAAAGTTAAGGTCTCTTGCAGTTACTCAAGAGTTCATTCACGAGCATAAGGATTCCTGACCCGATAGGGAAACTCGTGATTTGAGGAAACTGTAGAAAGACTTAACCCGTGAGTCGGTGATCATTTTTCACTAAAGATTCTGGGAGATTCGGAGACGTTTGGAGCTCGGAATCGGCATCGGAATAAGAGATGGAACCGAAATTCAGGTATTTCGCATTACCTTCGTTTTTAATCCTTTCATGTAGATCTGGGATACGTAATAAAGCTCCCATTACATATTACATGTGGTATCAGAGCGGTTACATGATCGGATTGCTGGAAATGAAGGTTTTTTGGTTTTTCATCTCATTTGGTTTTCCTTGGTTTTTGATTCTTTTTTTAGTTTTTTTACGTATATAATTACGTAAAAGTGGTATACATAAGGTTAGCTACGAAAAACGGGTTAAAAACGGGCTGAATGGAGAGAAAAACGGGTTGAAAACGGGCCGAACAGAATGAAAAACGACCTCTCGGGACGTCGAAAATCTCCTCCAGCGTCGGAGGAGTGGAAGATCATCGGCACACGCGCCCGACTCTGCTGTAGGGCGTGGGAGCACACCTGTACTAAAGGCGCGTGTGCCAATCGCCGCACCCCAGGTGGCTCCAGCGGACGGGCGACGTGTGTCGTGTAACATCCCGTCACCGATGGAATGAGTACAGTGAGAGTGCATTCATATTTGGCATGCTCATGCATTATTTAGTTATGTATAATTTGAAGGATTTGTCAATTATTGCATTAACATATGAACGTACCTACATGTATGACATATTCCCGGTTTGATTGGGTGAATTGGTAATTGGAGATAATTAGGTCAATTGAGCTGTGAGAAATTTAATTGGAGTGATAATTGAGACTTAGGAGTTTGAATTATGAAATTGGAGTGTATGATTGTGAGTTTTCCAATTTTGAGGAATTATAGGAA
>JANVCQ010000232.1:5110143-5126519 GCA_025531925.1 Erythroxylum plowmanianum
GTTGACTCGAGAAAGTCTACATCAGGTTACTTAATTACTTTTGCAGGGGGAGCTGTGGCATGGCAGTCAAAGTTACAAAAGTGTGTTGCACTTTCTACAACTGAAGCGGAGTTTATTGCAGCAACAGAAGCCTATAAGGAGTTACTATGGATAAAGAAGTTCTTTAATGAACTTAGTATCAAGCAAGAACAGTATCAGCTATTTTATGACAGTCAGAGCGCTATTCACCTTGGTAAGAATGCCTCTTTTCACTCACAATCAAAACACATTAATATGAGATATCACTGGATCAGAAATATGATGGAGATGAAACAATTACAGTTAGAAAAGATCCATACTGATGAAAATGGATCAAATATGTTAACCAAGATTCTACCAAAAGGTAAGTTCGAGTATTGTCGATCAGTAGCAGGCTTGATAGAGGCCTCCACGTAATCGGGAGGGGGAGACTTGTTGGATATGGGTCCCTCTCACATGGAGGGACTCCATGTCCACAATTGCAGCACCAAAATCGGTGCCGCATGCCGCATGCCACATTAGTTGAAAGAAATGTAAGAAGACAGCTGCCTAACGCAGTGGAGTGCCTATATAAAGCACTCCCTGCTTTAGAAAAAAAAACACAACAACAAAAACATAAAGAGAAAAACTAGAACAAATACTCTGAAGTTAGGAAATATTTTCCTAAAGGGTTGATGAGTAACAAAATAGTGAGGTTAGTATTTTTAGGTTAGGAAACACCTTGTGAGCCAGTATTTTGATTTTATTTCTGTATATCTACTATTTATAATAGTAGAAGAATTATTCTGAGTTTTGTCCGTGGACATAGCCCAAAGTTAAAGGTGAAACACGTTAAATATTCTACGTCCATTTTGCTCATTTTATTTTTTGTTTTCACAAAATACACCCGCTGCACCCAACAAATTTCTCGTAATTGGTTTAGTTATTGGTGGTTTAGCTTTGATCTCCTTTTTTGTTCTGCTTTTAGTTTTGAGACGGAAGAGAGGGAAAAAACCTACCAAACCTTTGTTTGGTTATAAAGACCTTCCTTATTTGAGGGGGAAGTCTCACAGTTGGATAACTGAGAAAACTAAAAACGTGCGTCTTGTTGTAATTTGAATCCCAAACTCAAGATGTTTTCTGTGGACTATATTGGTCGCGACGCATAACTTTGATGTGAAGTTACTGATAGGAGAGGGTTTGGTAAAGTTTATCAAGGAATTCTTGCGAATGGAATGAAAGTAGCAATGAAACGAAGTGACTCCAGTCATGGCCAAGGACTTCTAGAGTTCCAAACTGAGGTTATGGTCCTGTCGAAAATTCAGCACCGCCATCTTGTTTCTTTGATTAGTTATTGTGATGAAGGATCTGAGATGATACTGGTTTATGTATTCATGGAAAAGGGAACTTTGAGAGACCATTTGTACAACTAGAAAGAGCACTCAGATAGCTCCAGGTAATCTAAATTGAATTGGAAGTCAAGACTTGAAATTTGCATCGATGCAGCCAAAGGTCTTCACTACCTGCAAACTGGTTCTGATGGTGGAATCATTCACCATGATGTTAAATCAACAAATATCCTGCTTGATGAACATTATTTGGCCAAAGTTGCTGATTTTGGCCTTTCACAATCAGGTCCTCCTGATCCAGATCCTTTTAGTACAGACTTAAAAGGTAGTTTTGGCTATCTTGATCCTCAGTACTTCAGAACTTTTCAATTAAACAATAAATTCGATGGATAGGCCTTTGGTGTGGTGCTTTGTGAAGTTCTTTATGCTCGACCACCTATTATAAGCTCAAATCAAAGGGAGGAAATAAACTTAGCTAAATGGTTTTTATCTTGACAAAAGAAGGGCCAACTTGAGCAGATTATTGATCCTTTCTTGGTTGGTCAGATAAATCCCAATTCATTGAGAAAGTTGGGAGAAACAACTGAGAAGTGTTTGAACCCAGAAGGTGATCGGAGGCCTACTATGCTTGGCGTGTGCTAGGACTTGGAATACACGTTTTTTCAGATTTCACAATGTCCTAAGTGCAGCATCTGAATTCTTACAGCTTCCCTGCAGAAGATTCTTCCTCCATTGTGCGTAATGTTGATGATTCAGATGCAACGACTAATGCTGTCTGAATGCTCTTGCCAACTAGAAGTTTTTAAAAGTTCCTATTTTCATTTGTATGATAATATGTATGTTGAGTTTTATTATTCCTCTACATATCTAGGTGTGGATTTCAGTACCCTATATAAACAAGTAACCCCTATAAAAGTTCCTATTTAAGAGTCATGAAGAACATAGCTAGAAGATAGAAATTTAAAGGACTAAAAGTTAAAGTTCAATAACTCATCACAAATCCTTCCAAGCAAAGCGTCAAAGCTTGATTGAGACACGAATTTGTAAAATATGTGGATGGTGTCTTCACATTTACTATTATAAGGATGAGATATTTTTGTACACCATATTTGTGGTTACTCTGGAGACATGAAAGGACCACCATCTATCTGAAAAGAGATTCTAAGCTTATGTTCTACAAACAAATAACTCAGCTATTGTCCCAGCCATTACGCGATAAATTATCATAAGATGATGAAGATTGCATAAGATAATAATAAAATATTCATCTCAACTAACAAGTGTGGATAGAAATTTAGTGCTTTGACAATGATTACTTTTCCACTTATAATTTTATTAAAGAACCTTTACCTCTGTTTCTAAAAGGCATATGCTCCCTGTTGAATTGAATTGTTTTGTGCAGCCTCAAATATTGAAGATGGCAGAGGAATTAGCTATATATGTGAAGATAAGGAAGAAAAGAAGGTTGAAGGGAAGGCTAAAGGATTCAAGACGCAAATGGAAATTGGAAACAATGATTTTAAGCATAATTCAAGGTTGCAGGGATCACAAGGAAGAAGATCAGGGTCAGATGGATGAAGCTCAAGGCAGAAAGGAAGATGGAAAAGTGAAAGAAGCAGCTATGAAGATTTCGAGCTGTCCTAAATATGAGAAATTGAATCAAGTTCTTGGAGAGTAGGAAGCAAAAGGAAAATCAGAAGAAACAGAACCAGTTGATGTAGTGAAGCTCAGGATTTTTAATTAGTGAAGCTAAACAAAGTTTAAGTCAAATGAGTATCATTAGAGCCAATTAATGTAGGAATGGCCAGATCACCACAAAAACACCTTGATCTCTTCTATTGTCATTAGAAATTGTCCCCTGCAGTCTACAAAATTTAGAATTATTGCAAGCAAATGTCACATTCTGTTATGCTATGGACAAATTGTTTACTTTTGTGTTTTAGAAAATAAGGAAATGCTTATACTAGTCTAGTTTTTATTCTTCAGGTTATGTTTTTGTCTTTCAGTAAATTACAAAAGTTGTATCAGAATGTTAGAGATAATATAAAGCTCATCTTCATTCCTTTTCAAGTCTGAAAGAGAAGAATAGAAAAACCATCAATACAAAGAGTTTCGATTCATTTTCCAGTATTTTTATTATGTTCATTTTGTTTTGTTTTTCTAGAAGCTAATCTTTTAGAAGTTGAATAGCTGAAGTAGTTACATAACACAAAAATTGAAGTCTTGCTCTGAAAACCAGAAGTTGGTTTCGGATTCCATTGAGAGTGACAATCATTTTATACAAATACACCAATCATTTACTAAACACTTTAACCCTGTGAGTGAGTGTCTATTACATTTTGTGAGCAACAAAATAGTTAACAAAAATTGAAGAACTTCAGTAGCAGAATTTCCCACTTTCGTGGAAGTCTTGTAAGCTGAGGTAAACAGTGTAGAAGGTGTTAGAAGAAAAGCTTGTTTGAAGGAAGACTTGTTCTCTAGCTGTGTGAAGGAGGCACATTCTTCAATCTTCAAGAGTGGTATCAGAGCTCCAAGGTTCATATAATCTGGACCAATCAAAGCCATGGCAGGTATGAATCCTTCTGTGAAGAGTTTGCAAAATGTTCAAGCTAATATACCAGTATTAATCAGTGAACACTACAAGGCATGGGCTCTTACAGTAAAGAATTGCCTTAGGATTAGTGATTGTTGGAATGTGGTAAATGAAGGAGTAGCAGAAGATAATGGAACCATAGTTCAAACAGATCAACATCTGGCAAGATTAAACCAAGACAGAGATAAAGATTTCAGGGCTCTTGTTTTTTTGAGATCTGTGGTCAGTGAATCAATTTTGTTGAGGCATGCTGGTTGTAGGAGTGCTAAGGAATTATGGGATACACTGAAAGTGGAGTATGTGGGATCAACTCAATCATTGAGGCTAAGGAAACAAGCAATCATGAGAAACTTTGAGAATTTTTCAATGAAGGATGAAGAGAGTGTGTCAGCAGCAAAAACTAGATTTTTTAGTTTAGTGCAGCAGCTGAAAGAATTTGGTGAAAATACAAGCACAAAGAGATTGGTAGATAAGTTCCTAAGCAGACTGCCATTGAGATTTGAAGCAAGTGCAGCACTAGTGGAGTGGCAGTTCAGCAATGACCCAGAATCAGTGACTTTGGAGCAAGTTTTCAATGTTTTGGAAATGCATGAGGAAAGACATGGGAATAGAAGAGAAGGGGAAGAGTATGCATTAAGGGCTGAATGTTTCAAGACACCAGAAAATCCACCAAGCTATATACAGAACCTGAACCAAAACTCACTTGAATCAAAACCTGCATAAGTTCAAATGCACCAGCATTCACCAAATCAGTCACACAATAACCAAACCCCTCATCAGATGACTTCCTACCCTCAAAATCAATCCTATCCGAGCAACATGCAGTACCAAGTGTATCCTCAAACATAATATCCTCCACAAATGCCTTACCCAAACTTCCAAAACACTAGCCAATTCCTTGGAAACAAAGACAATCGAATGCAAGGTGGAACAGGAATGACAAGATGGGGCATGTTTGCAAATTGCAGGTTCTGTGGAAGAAATAATCATGCAGTTAAAGAATGCTATTGGAATGACAATGTGGAAAGTGCTTATTGCAGGAAGAGGGGACACTCCAGAATGGTATGCTATGAGAAATGGTTGAAGGAATAGTAAAATCCTCAAAGCTCTATCTTTGGCAAGCCACCTCCAATACATCCTCTACAAAGACCAAACACCTTACCAAATTTGACGCCAGCTCAATCTCAACATTATCAACACTCTTCTGAATCATAAATGCGTCAAGCTCATTTTGCTGGAAAACCTTAAAACACTCAATCATCTCAACTAGCTCAACATTGCATAACTCAATTTTCAGTACCTCAATCACATATGTCTCAACTTCAATTGCCTCAACACTCTTTTATCCCTTAACCTTGTATTTATTATCCTTAAATGGCTCAGCCCAACTCATCTCAGTCAGGTTTAGTATACCAGACACATCATCAAACCACTCAAACACCAATATCTAGCCTTTCAAGCCAACAACCTCAAAGTACAAATTCGATGAACAACTCCTTACCATATCCTCAACTAGAAACTCACTCAAATTCGCAAACAACTTACCAAACATGTCAAGCACCCAACCTGGACCTTCACAGACCAAAAATCAATCAAAGAAAATCATAACCGAAGAGAGTGTATTTGTAGCAGAAGTTTGTCAAGTCTTCGAAACAAATTTTACAGATAATGTTTGTGTACATGAAGTGAAAAATGAGAAGAAAAGTGAGTGGCTGATAGATAGTGATTGCTCTAACCACATGACAAAGAAGAAGGAGGCATTTGTAGAGAAGGATAATATAGTCAATGCTATGGTTAAAATAGGAAATGGAGAGATCTTACCTGTTACATGGAAAGGGGCTGTGAAGTTAGGAACAAAAGCTAGAAACACAATACTTTATGAAGTCTACTACATACCCGAGCTTGATCAAAACCTGATAAGTGTTGGCCAGCTTTTGGAAAAGAAGTACAAAGTGCACTTTGAAGAAGGAATGTGTAGAATCTTCAATGCAGAAGGTGAGCTGATACATAAAATCCTAATGGTGAATAGATTCTTCAAAATAAAGATGGCAGAAGTGGAAGGAGCATTTGTTGTAATACCAGTGATTGAATTAACACAAAGCACAAGAGGTATGGACATGCAAGCCTTGATTATATAATTGAAATGTAGAAAAAGGAGTTGGTTGTGGGATTACCTCAGCTGAGCAACAAGATGAAGAGTGTATATGAACCTTATGCCAAAAGGAAGAGTCATGTCTTACCCTTTTCAACAAATGACTGGAGAGCCACAGAGAGGCTACAATTGGTGCACACTGATGTTTATGGACCTATGGACACACCATTAGCTGGAGGGAGTAGGTATTATGTTGAGTTTATTGATGATGCACCGAGATATTCATGGATCTACTTCATGAAAAGCAAAGATCAAGTATTTGGGTTGTTTAAAGTATGGGGGACTGAAGCTGAAAGTCAATGTGGAAATAAGGTGAGATGTTTGAGAAGTGATAGAGGGGGAGAATATGTTTCGAATGAAATGAAGAAATACTTTGAAAGGGAAGGGATATTCCATCAATTTTCTGTAACATACTCACCACAGCAAAATGGAGTTTCAAAAAGAAAGAATAGGACCATAGTGGAGATGGCTAGATCAATGATGTTTAGGATGAGAATACCAAGGAGATTCTGGCCTGAAGCATGCTTTACAGCAGTGTATTTGCAAAACAGATTGAAGACCAGGTCATTGAAGGAAAAACTCCATTTGAAGTCTGGTTTGGGATAAAGCCGAAGGTGCGACACTTGAGGGTATTCGGATGCATAGCCTATATGCATATTCTTGAAGCTAAAAGAACTAAGTTGGATGAGAAAGCAATTAAAGGAGTCATGATGGGATATAGTGTGGAGTCTAAAGGGTATAGAATTTATAACCCAGAAACTAGAAAAATGATGGTATCTAGAGATGTGAGGTTTGATGAAAATGAGGGATGGAATTAGGAAGAGCCAATTGGTAGAAATTCTAGAAGAGTAGAGATTGAACTTCCATTACATGATGTGAATGCTAATGAGACAATGGGAGAGGATGCAGATAATTACAACAATTCTGAAGGTGATGGATCTCAGGAGGAGAAAACTAAGTCGGATCCACAAAGCTCCAATGATTATAGAAGTGATGGAGTTTAGGAGGAGCTTTTACCAAGTCCTGAAAATGATGAATTGAGCTCGGATTCACAAGTGGAAACATCAAGCTCTGATAGTGCCCACAAGACAAGAGACTTGGCCTCTATTTATAATGAAACTAACCCTTTGTTTGATTTCAGATACAATGCTGCAGATGAAGAAGAAACAGATGATGCCTTGACAATTATTGAATGTGCATTGCTTACAGGATTAGAACCAAAGTCATACAAGCAAGCTATCAAGCAAGGGGTGTGGCAGAGCTCAATGGATGAAGAAATAAAGGCCATTGAAGAGAATGGTACATGGTTGCTGGTAGATTTACCAAGTCCAGAAACCAAGGTTGTAGATTCGAAGTTAATTTACAAGGAGAAGTTGAATTCGAATGGTTCAATTAATAAACACAAAACAAGACTTATTACGAGGGGATATAAGCAAGAATATGGGATAGATTACACAAAAACTTATGCACCAGTAGCAAGATTAGTACTGTGAGGTTATTATTGGCCTTGGGAGTAAACAATGGATGGAAAGTGCATCAAATGGATGTGAAGAGTGCATTTCTCAATAGGATGTTGGATGAAGAAGTATATTTAAAGCAACCCGAAGGTTATGTGAAGGAGGGATAAGAACAGAAGGTGTACAAGTTGGTGAAGGCTTTGTATGGCTTGAAACAAGCTCCAAGAGCTTGGTATTCAAGAATTAACAATTACTTGATGCAAAGTGGATTTAAGAGAAGCAAGAGTGAAGCTACACTATATGTTAAAACTTATGCTGAAGGGAAATTGATATGTTCATTATATGTTGATGATTTGTTGGTAATATGTACTGAAGATAAGCTTGTGGAAGAATTCAAGGAATCAATGAAATCAGAATTCCAAATGACAGATTTAGGGGAGATGAGGTACTTCTTGGGATTGGAAATTCAACAAAGAGAGGATGGGATCTTCATTCATCAAAGGAAATATGCTGAGGAGTTTATTGAAAAATTTAGTTTGAAAGATAGTGGTGGCATGACAACTCCCATGGAGCATCAGCTGAAGTTGGAGGCTACAAAACCAAGTGAGCAATTTGATGTGACTTATTATAGAAGCATGATTGGATCTTTAATGTATTTAAGTGCATCAAGGCCAGATATTGCATGTGTTGTGAATATTTTGGTTGGTTTCAATCATAATCCTTCGAGACATCCTGCATTGTATGCTAGGAGAATATTGAGATATGTGAAGTATACTATTGACCATGGAGTTTGGTATGGAAGAAGGAAAAATGTGGAGTTGTATGTATTTAGTGATGCAAGCTATGCTGGAAATGATGATTGTAAAAGTAGGAGCGGGTATTGTTGTAGTTTAGGGACTGGTGTTTTTGCTTGGAGTTCTAAGAAGCAGCGAGTAGTTGCACAATCCATGACTGAAGCTGAGTATGTAGCTGTAATAATGGTTGCTAAATAAGCTCAATGGTTGAAGAAAATTCTGATGGATGTAGATGAATTGAAGGAAAAATGTGTGACCATCTGTTATGACTCTAGTGCAGCAATTTCAATGGTTGAAAATCCATCTGATCATATAAGAACCAAGCATATGAGAGTGAAATATCACTATGTTAGAGAATTGATAGAAGAGAAGGAGATTAAGATGGCTTTTTGCAAGTCAAGTTTTCAACTTGCAGATTTGTTCACCAAAACCTTATCAAGATAGAGGTTTGAGTCCTTAAAGAAGATGATAGGTATGCAGGCTCCATAAAACAAAGGAGGAGCTGTTGAATTGAATTGTTTTGTATAGCCTGAAATATTGAAGATGTTGGAGGAATTAGCTATGTTTGTGAAGATAAGGAAGAAAAGAAGGCTGAAGGATTCAAGGCGTAAATGGAAATTGGAAACAATGATTTTAAGCATAATTCAAGGTTGTAGGGATCATAGGGAAGAAGATCAAGGTCAGATGGATGAAGCTCAAGGCAGAAAGGAAGATGGAAAAGTGAAAGAAGCAGCTGTGAAGATTTTGGGTTTTCTTGAATATGAGAAATTGAATCAAGTGCTTGGAGAGTAGGAAGCAAAAGGAAAATCAGAAGAAACAGAACCAATTGATGCAGTGAAGCTCAGGATTTTTAATTAGTGAAGCTAAATAAAGTTTAAGTCAAATGAGTATAATTAGAGTCAATTACTGTAGGAATGGCCAAATCACCATAAAAACACCTTGATCTCTTCTGTTGTCATCAAAAATTGTCCCCTGCAGTCTACAAAATTCAGAGTTGTTGCAAGCACATGTCAGATTCTGTTATGCTATGGACAAATTGTTTACTTTTGTATTTTGACAAATGAGGAAATGGTTGTACTAGTCTAGTTTTTATTCTTCAGGTTATGTTTTTGCCTTTCAGTCAATTACAAAAGTTGTATCAGAATGTTAGAGCTAATATAAAGCTCATCTTCATTCCTTTTCAAGTCTAAAAGAGAAGAATAGAAAAACCATCAATACAAAAAATTTCAGTTCAATTTCCAGTATTTTTGTTATGTTCATTTTGTTTTGTTTTTCTAGAAGCTAATCTTTTAGAAGTTGAATAGCTGAAGTAGTTACATAACACAAAAATTGAAGTCTTGTTCTGAAAACCAGAAGTTGGTTTCAGATTCCATTGAGAGTACAATCATTTTATACAAATACACCAGACATTTACTAAACACTTTAACCTTGTGAGTGAGTGTCTATTACATTCTGTGAGCAACAAAATGGTTAACAAAAATCGAAGAACTTTAGTAGCAGAATTTCCCACTTTCTTGGAAGTCTTGTAAGCTGACGTGAACAGTGTAGAAGGTGTTCGAAGAAAAGCTTGTTTGAAGTAAGACTTGTTCTCTAGCTGTGTGAAGGAGGCACGTTCCTTAATCTTCAAGAGTGTAAGACTTGTTCTCTAGCTGTGTGAAGGAGGCACATTCCTCAATCTTCAAGAGTGTAAGACTTATTCTCTAGCTGTGTGAAGGAGGCACATTCCTCAATCTTCAAGAGTGCACCTTCAAAACTCCCTTCCTTTTTATTAAAGTTGAAAGGAGGAGAAGAAGTTCGTCAATTTAAAAGAGTTCTAGAGAGAGAAAAAGAGCAGTTTGCTTAGAGAGTTAGAGAGACGGTGTGGTCCGATCTCGATTTAAAACTCCAATCTCAACTTGCTGCATGCTCTCCAACAACAAAGCTTTAGTGTTCTCATCTAATGTTTTGATCTCTCCATCTGAAGAGAAATAGCTTGCTCTGAACTCAATTACTCTCTGAACTGTACTTGATCCGAAAAAACTTTACAAAATCTTCATGGAATCTAAACTTCTAACTCATAAGGAGGACAGCAGAAACCTAATCACAATGACATATTCGGGCCATTCAGCAAAAAAGGTTTGCATACGCAAAATCGAAGAGGATCCTCCCCTGCAAGCATATATCCCTCCTCCCATTCAACACAGTTACAGTGCAACTGTTAAATGACGCACTGGATAGGACAAAGGAGACAGATTTTACCTGGCCAGCCGAAGACCCAATTGAAATTACTGAAGGGGACATAACCATGGTGCAAGGGGAATATGGGATGGGCATTTAATTATCAAACACTTTCAGGGGAAAACTTGACAAACAATGGGAGAAGGTTGTGGTGGTTAAATTACTAGGCAGATCAATGGGATACAACCTCCTCAAATCCAGACTACAAGCCCTTTGGAAACTTACTGGACCTATGAAGATAGTCGATATCGAAAACGAATTCTACCTGATAAATTTCGTTGAACTAAAAGATTACCTTCAAGCTTTAACCAACGAACCTTGGATCATTGCTAGGCATGCGCTCTCGGTCCAACTATGGACTCCTGATTTCCAACCATCATCCGGTAAGATTACGCTCGTTGTGACATGGGTTAGTTTCCTCGAATTGTCAATGGCTCGCTACCACCCCTCCATTCTGAAAGCACTCGGTAACCTAATCGGGAGGACGATAAAGATAGACAACAACAACCAACTCTCTCAACACGATAAATTTGCGAGGGTGGCTATCGACGTTGACATCAACTTGCCCCTCCGATCGATTGTTGAACTCGACGGCAAACTAATTAAAGTCGCCTATGAGGGATTACAGTCGATTTATTTCTCCTGCGGTATGGTTGGTCACGGAGCCTCCGCTTGCCCGACCCACGACAACACCAATCTGAACGAACTCAACCCTACCGGTGAGACGAGGATGCATGGAATCACCAAACCCAGACAAGACCAACCGGTGGCCGCTCCTTCTACGGCGATGTACGATCCATGGATCTAGGTACAGAGGAGAACGCGCAGACCTCCAACCCTCGCAACGGCTATCGAAAGCAACAGGCGAGGCCACGCCTAACACGAACCAGTGTGGGGCTCGAGGTATGAGTCGCTGACCGACATTGACAAAGAAACGTTGAAGGAAGTAGAGCCTTTAGAAATTGAAAATAGAAGAAGGAAGCAGACGATAGCTGCCATCCAACCCCAAACCCAACTTCAACCCACCTCGCATCACACTGCTAAAGCCCATATTATATCCGAGCCAGAAGACTTTAGGCCAAGCAGGCCCACTCACCAGTAAATGTTATCCAGATCACCAACTGCAAGCCCACCGCCAACAATAGTGCAACCCAAGCCACTCCAGCAAATTACAAATACGTCAAAGATGACAGAATCGAACACGTGACCCACTCCTTAGCACGTGGTCGTAACCATCCCATCACATACCGAACTATTGATACAAGACCATTCCATCATGCGAGCAATGCTTGAGGACGAAGGATGCGGAATCATAGAGGAAGATATGAGAACTGATAATTGTATCCTCCCCTCCCAACCAGCGCTTAACGAACATATTTTACCACCATCCAGGCCTCCTAATAACATTAAGGAAATGATGGAAGAGGACGTGCAAGCTTTTGTGTCGGATACCCAAATAGAGGAGACTCCACAAATTTTACAGACAAACCCATCCCGGGTTTTGGAGGAACACACAGTAAACACTTATGATCATTAGTGTTTACTCCAGATTTTTATCCTTTGATATGACGATTATCATATGGAACTACCAAGGGGCTGGAAGTCAGACCTTTAGACCCATTTTAAAGAATTGCATTCGAGTCCATAAACCCCTACTCGTAGTACTGGTGGAACCAAGAATTAATGAAACCCGAGCAATGAAGGTTATTAGAAGTCTGGGTTTTGATCGCTCCTTCTGAGTCAAAGCAGAAGGATTTTCAAGAGACATCTAGTTACTGTGGAACGCTACTATATCTGTTCTCATTCTTCTAGCTCATCGGCAATTTGTGCATGCGAATATCGAGTGGGATCATACTTCCTTTAATTTCACAGCCATTTATGCTAGCCCCCAGACTGCCCTTCAACACTTCCTGTGGATTTCTCTGAACAAAATTGCTAAAATCACCACCAAACCTTGGCTCTTAAGAGGCAACTTCAATGCTAAGCTTGAGAGTAAGGATAAATGCAGAGGGTCTAAGCTATAGTCCATAGTCAATATCAAATTTCGAGATTGCGTCCAATGATGTCAACTTCAAGACCTAGGATATATAGGACCCAAATATACTTGGAGACGAGGCCAGATTCTCGCACATCTTGACCGTGTTTTCTACTCGACCTCCTGGCAATCCCTTATGTGAACATTTTAGTTAACCATTTGCCTTTTTTGAAATCGAATCATCACCCTCTTCTGGTATCTATACAACAACGCATGCATTCTACTTGGACCACTAACTCTTTCAGCTTCCATTCAGCTTAGTTAATATAGGACAGCTTTAGTCAATTTGTCAAACATAGCTAGAAGCCTACCATGGAAGATTTAAGTGGAGAGCTCAGACACTTTACAGAACAATTATAGAATTGGAACTGGGATAATTTCGGTAACATCTTTCGTAGGAAAAAGAGACTCATGGCTCAGTTGAAAGGCATTCAACACAAATTAGAAAACGACGAATCGGAGTCTCTTCGAGACCTGGAATAACACCTTTGTAAGGAGCTGGAACAAGTCCTTTGCCAAGAAGAACTATACTAGCACTAACAATCGCGTTGTCAATAGATAAGCCATAGGGATCGAAACACCAAGTTGTACCATGCAATAAGGACTACCAAAAGAAGCGAATGAGGGTGACTTCACTGAAAGATGAACAGGGCTGCATGGTGTCAGACATAGACAAAATCACGAGCATCGTAATGCAATTTCTCGAGAAACTTTATACGAACAATTTGCAGACGACCTAGGAAATCCCTACCAAAGGATATTTTCCTTCGCTCTCACACACAGCAATAAATGCCTTGTCAAATCCTATCAGCATTGGGGAAATAAAATCAGCTTTTTTTGAGATGACACCAACCAAAGCTCCGGGATATGACAGACTCACTGCCTTATTTTATCAATCCCAATGGGACATAGTCGGACCAGAACTGACTTCTTTTATTCAGAAAATCTTTCAACATGAAAAATGGGAATCTGAGATAAATCGCACTATCATGGTTCTCATACCAAAAATCCCATCTCCTATGTCGATCACTCAATTCAGGCCAATAGCGTTGTGCTAAGTGATTTACAAAGCCATCACTAAAATTATCGTCAATCGGCTCAAACCACACCTAGACGACCTCATGGCTCCCACTCAATACAGCTTTGTTCCAAAACACCAAATTACAGACAATATCATTATTGTCCAAGAAGTTATTCACATCGCGAAAAGGAGAAAAGGCAAAAAAGGGATCATGGCGATAAAAGTGGATCTAGAAAAAGCTTATGATAGACTTTCTTGGGATTTCATCAAAGATACGCTGCATGAAGCTAGACTGCTGGACTCTCTGATAAATCTTATTTTAAAATGTATATCCTCAGTCTCAATGCAAGTGATCTGGAATAGCGAGCTCAGTGAACCATTCCTTCCCACGAGAGGTATCAGACAGGGTGACCTCATTTTGTCCTACACCTTCGTCCTCTGTGTGGAACACCTAGGTCACTTGATTAAAACTACTGTGTCCCTAGAGAAATGGAAGCCTATCAAATTAAGCAGACGAGGGCCTTCTATCTCACATCTATTCTTTGCGGACGATCTAATTCTTTTCGTAGAAGCTTCCACAGACTAGGTACAGGTGATTCGAGACATTCTGAAAACTTTTTGCCCAACCTCAGGACAAATCACGATGTTTCTTCTCCAAAAATACTCACCACTCTGAGACTCGTTCGCTCAGCAGAGATTTAGGAACAAATGCATGATTTGGGACGTTATTTAGGAGTGCCCATCCTACATGAAAGAGTTAACAAGAAAACCTACTAGCATATAATGGATAAGGTCCAACAATGCCTGTCAGGATGGGCAACCAACCTTCTGTCACTCGTGGGAGGACCACATTGACTCAATTAGTTATAGCGGCCCTTCCCATCGATACCATACAGACAGTTCGTCTACCTCGTAAGCTCTGCGACGATTTGGAGAAAATGATGTGACAATTCTTGTGGGACGCCAGTAATGGCACAAGGAAGTTAAATTTGGTCAATTGGGATACAGTCTGCCATCCTAAAGAAGCGGGAGGGCTCAACATTAGGAAGATTAGAGAAACCAACGATGCCTTAGTTGCGAAACTAGGGTGATCCTTGATCTCTAAACCTCAAGCGTTACGGGTACAGATCCTCTCTACTAAGTACAACTTTCATGTTGATACCATACCCAATGAACTGCCAGCAACTGGGGGTTCAATGGTTTGAAAGAGTGTTAAGGCTACCTGGCATCATGTTCTTTAGGGGTTGAAATGGAGAATTTGTGACGGAGCTAGGACCTGTTTCTGGCTGGCTCCTTGGGTTGACAATCTGGGGCCTCTTATAGCCCATGTAATAGAGCCTGTCCCACCTTTAGACCTAGATCGACGGACACAGCATTTTATGGACTCTGACGGACACTAGAACTGGGAAGCATTCACCCACCTTCTCCCTCCTTCAATTTGCTTGTCCATAGCAGGGATTTTGCCTCCCAAGGCCTCTCTAAGTCCCAAAAAATTAATCTAGGGTATTTCGAAAACGGGACAATTCACCATAGCTTCAACCTATTCTATGATTATAAACCACGACGTAAGGCCTTCCAACTCTTTACGGATGATAATTTGGTAATGGAAGGGGCCGTAAAGGATCTTATCCTTCCCATGGCTCTTCACGCACGATCGTTTGTTGCCAAATCAATAGCATGTTCGTAGACATCTAACCACTGATGTCGCTTGCCACTATTGTCATTCTGAAGAATCCTCGCTTCATATAATGCGAGACTGCATACGAGCCCACACCTTATGGAATGCGTTCCCTCCTCAGATCATCGCTTCAGACTTTTTTACCCTGCAAACCCCGGAGGAGATCCTGATTATCCTCTAAACTCATTGAACAGTAAGGGGCCTGGATTGGTCAACCATTTTCGGAATGACTTGTTGGTTTCTATGGTCTTGGAGAAATAGGGCCCTATTTGAGACGCAATTCTCTTGGCCAACTTCCCCGATGCAGATCGTTTTGAAGTATGTCCATCAAATCAAAAGGGCATCAGGATGGCAAGAAAGAGCCCACACTGAAATTCGGACTCGGAATGAACAGCTTATCGATTGAAGCAAACCTCCTCCCGAATAGGTCAAATTAAATACGAACGGAACGTGCAAAAGTTCAACCTTTGCGGCCACAGTAGGAGGCCTTCTTCTAGACAACTCAGGTGCCTGGCTTGGAGGCTTTGTACACAACATAGGATGATGCTCTCCTACCTCGGCTGAACTCTAGCGAGTTATATCTAGTATTTAACTTGCGTGGCAGAAAGGATATCGCAGGATTGTTTTAGAAGTGGACTTGTTAACAGTTATAAACATTCTGTCTTCTCCATATATGCGTTCAATGTTCCTCGATCCCCTGGTCCTCGACATTAACGAGCTCTTTACCCAAAACTAGGTCGTTCGACCACGTCACATTCACAAGGAAGATAACCGGTGTGCAGACTGGCTAGCTAATTTTACAGCTCAGTTTGAGCTTAGGAGTATTTCTCTAAAGCATACACCTGTAGGGTGCATCTCAATCCTCTTAGAGGATATGTCGAAGATTTGTTTCCCACGACTAGTTTTGTAATTTTTCAATTTTTATTCCCTTTTATGTAAAAAAAAAAAGGTGCACTACAAGAAAATCGTCATATAGCGACGGACATATACCGACGGAATATATGGTGTCTGTTAATGGCGACGGAAACAATAATCCGTCGGTTAAATGAAGATGATTTCCGACGGTCCAGAAATCCGTTGCGA
>JANVCQ010000232.1:5144625-5165012 GCA_025531925.1 Erythroxylum plowmanianum
AATGAGAATTTTTGGGTTATGTTAGGAAATCAAGAACCTACCCAAGAGCAAGAGGAAGGGCACCATTGAAGTTGGATTTTCAAGAGTATAAGGTGGGTAATTTATTTATAGTTATTGTGTAATGGGCAAAATGCCTTATGTGTGTATATATGTATATGTATATGTTTTAATTGATAAATTGTGAATTGATATGTGTGTTTGTGTGGCTCATTACTAATGGCTATGAATAAGTTAGCCACTGAGTCGTGTAGCTCAACCCATAATTTCCCTCCTCAGGTGCAGATCGAGAAGAGTGACGACCCTTGCAAGGCATTTGGACACTCCAAGATAGCTAGGAGTCTTTTGTATTAAGTAGTACCATTTGGCTGGCTTTATAGGCATATCAAACATGAGCATCTTTGGTATTTTGTATTAAGTTGATGTATGTGTTGATATGTAAGTAAAGCTTGTTCAAACATTGATTTCGTTTTCAAATGAGAATGAGAATTGAGAAGTTCTTTTGGTATGATTATGTTTCATTAAAGTTTGAGAATGATGGATGAGCTTATCCTTGGTTGAGATTTTCAATTTGTTGCTAGTGTTAGAAGAATATGTTGATATTATGAAGGATGTGTGTGATGAATCCTTTGGAGTTGAGTTTCAATGATGTTTGTAGTTGTTTAATAGATTTGAAGTGGTTTTTTTTGTGGTATTGGACAAGAATATGAGGTAAGGGGATGTTAGGATAGGTTTAGGAACCTTTGGAGAGGTCTTGGAGGGTGAAAAATTTGTGACACCCGAAGGTTACACGGCCTGCCCGTGTGATTTCACACGGGCCGTGTGTTTTTGGGCGCAGGGATACTATTTCACCCGAAGGTTACAAGGCCTAATAGTGTGATTTCACACGGTCCAGGAATTTTGACCCTCCAAACGACAGAATTTCAATTTTGTGTCTTCACGAAAGTTGTAGCCCTAGATATCTTCTTGCCAACTGTCTAAAAACGAAGTCAATCCGACACCTATAGTGAGAGTTATGGCATTTTCACCAAAGCATGTTCAATAGGAGGAAAGATATGAACATGTTGGATTCGTTTGGCCATAACTCCTTCGTCCGACCTCCGATTGCGGTGATTCTTGAAGTGTTACATTCCTAACACGTTTTTCTACCTCTCCAAAAAAATTGATAGCCTTTGATTTTAAATTCAAAAAGTTGATGGAAAGGAAGTGAGGGGTCGGTTTGGAGAGCGTGATTGGGATATGAACATACTTTAGATTTTAAGCATATCTTGAGCCATAGGGCTCCGATTGAGGTGGTTCTTGTTTCTAAATAAACTAGAGACTAAGAACTACCATAAGGAAGAAGTCAATTGTGATTTTGTGATTTTGTTGTGTGGGCTCGCCTTTGTGGCTTGAGATGTCTTGCGAATGAGGATTTTTCGATGAGGGTTAAAGAGCTTGGAAATCCGCTTATATTTTTCGACTCCGGTTCGATAGTTGGGCTTTGAAAACAGGGCCCAACAGGCCTCCTTAGGTTTTGCATACCCTGTAAGGTATTCGAAATATGGATTGTAGAACCATAATCAATCCACCATGTGTTATAATTAACATTAACCATATTAGATTCATAACAAACAAATAAAATTTGAGTACCGTTCTTCTCGAGCCAGTCCTTAAATTTAACGTATTCTTTTTTCATGTGTCCCCTCTTCTTGTAAAAGAAACACTTTGTCGGCTTCTTTATATCGGATTGAGGAGCAACTTTGCCTTTTCCTTTATTTTTGGCATCATCCTGCCTCTTCTTTCATAAAACAGTCAAATTGACCCTTTCTTTTGGACCCCATTCCCGAAGCCCAACTATCGTTCTGGAGTCGAAAAGTATGAGCAGGTTTCCTGGTAGGGTTATTCCAATGAACCCTCACTTTTTCGTCATCTCACAAGGATCGCTTGCCCACACAAGCCAATCACCAACATCACAATTTGATCTCTTCAAGAAAATTGCAGCTCTATGGCTCTAGTTTATTTTGAAATAAGAACCATCTCATTTGAAACTCTATAGCTCAAGATATGTTTAAAAATTCAAAGTATTCATAATCTAGTTATGCCCTTCCAACCGATCCCTTATTTTCCTTCCATCAATATTTTTCAAATCGACCCCAAAAGGTACAAATTTTTATTGGGACATAATAAAATGTGTCAGGAATCTATTGCTTAAAGAATCACTCAATTTGGAGGTCGGGTTGTGAAGTTATGGCCGAAAAAATCAACCATGCTCATGTCTTCAATCACGTTGTACCTATCTCGAGTCAATTAGCATAACTTTAACTAGGGATATCGTATTAAGGTATTCTTTTGATGGTTTCGAAGAGTACTTCTAGATCTACTATTTTGTGAAGAACTCAAAATGAGATTTTGTCATTTAAAGGGTCAAAGCATGGGCCGTGTGAAACTACATGAGCATACCATGTAACTTCGGGTCTGGAAATTTTTCTGCATCAGAAATACACGGCCAGTGTGAATATACATGGCCTGACCGTGTAACCTTCGGATGTAACGAAAATTTTCACCCTTCAAGACTCCTCCAATGGATCCTAAATCACATCCCTTTTACTCATAATCTCCCCAAATTCACCTTTTCTAGTGCAGTATCACTTCATTCACTATAGTTGTTCAGTATATACATCTCTCCGACATCCTAACTTGTAATGGTCATAACTCCCAACTTTGATATCCAAAAATCACATACTTTATACCGTTGGAAAGCTAGAAAGTTAAGCTACAACTTCCATGAAGAAAACTTTGGCTAATTCTACATAAATCAATGCAGTTTTTCCTTTGAGTTTAGAACATAATTTCTTCACAAAGCTTGCAAAATGCAATATCTCATTATATCAATTCAACTACTAAGTACTTTTCGTTAAACTCTTGAATCTCACCTCAAATGATTTATCGCATACAATCTTTCCAACTCTAACATGCTATTCTAATACTAACAACAATTTGCAATCTCAATAAAGAAGAATATACGCATACACATTCCACTTCCACATCCATTATACTCAACCTTTAAAATAACATAATCATACACAAAAGGAACTTCTCAATTTCTCATTCTCATTTCTAAACAAAGTAAACGTTTGAACAAGCTTTACTTACATATTAACATACACAGCAAACTTAATACAAAATACAAAAGGATGCTCATGTTTGACATGCCTACAAAGCTATCCAAAATAGTCACTAGCTTAGTACAAAAGATTTCTAGCTATTTTGGAGCTCCGAATGCCTTGCAAGGATCGTTAATCTTTTCGTTTTGCACCTGAGGAGGGAAATTATGGGTTGAGATGCACAGCTCAGTGGCCAATATATTTATAGCCATTAACAACGAGCCACACAATCAAACATATATGAATATTCATATAGGCATACATGTCTTATCTTAATCCAGCAATGAAATTTCAGCATTCACATCTCATAATTCAACACATCATCACATAGAACATATTGGATGTAATTTATCACCAAAGCATAACACTCAAATTGCATCATAACTTGACATATCAAAATGCAAATGCACAATCAGTTGGCTCGAGGTTCCGTGGAACAAAACGAAGAAACTGAAGTTTACACCATAAACGAAACGAGTCCACTTTTCAGATCTCATTTGCCACAAGCGGGTAGCCGAGAGAAGGCTTTATATCAACATACACATGACTACGAAAAGGTTCCACTCTTGGCCAAACACAATCAATTTTCATGCTCAATTCAATCAATCACAAATTCAAATTTTCATGCTTTTCTTCTTTCCATTTAATTCAAAATGTCATGGTACAATTCCAAGGCATAGCATGATCATATTCACAATTCAATTATATCAAAATGTCATAATCTTTCAATGCATAACTTAAAACACATCATAATGCATTTTTCACATCACAACAATTGACAATTTGGCAATTCAAGCATATACACACATACATAGGCACATTGCCTGTTTACACAATAACCATAAATATTTTACGCACCTTATAACTCTTGAAAATTCAAACTCAATTTGGCCCTTCCCTTTGCTCTTGGGTAAGATTTTCTTGATTTCCTAACACAAACCAATTTTCCATTAAAATCCAATTCAATAAAACCCCTAAAACTTCAAAATCACAATAAATGAAACAATTGCTAAATTGGGTTTAACATTAACTTACCCTTGGTCTATCTAGGTTAGAAAAGCCAAAACTTAGTTTAGAAATCAAATGGATCTCTCAATCTTCTTCCTCCATTCATTCCCAACGTAAAAAACCATTTTTTCTACTTCCTTTTTCAAGCCAAATAAGAAGAAAATAGTAGGGAGCTTACCTTAACAAGATGATTCCTCTTCTTTTCTTCTTCTTTTCCTTCTCTCTTCTCCCACGATTTTTCTTCTTCTTTTTCTCTCCCACGTTTTTCTCTCTTCCTCTCTTCTCTTCCACGACTTTCTCTATTCCCTTCTTCTCTTTCTTAATTCAAGACTCATCTTTAGCTTATTCTTCCAAAATTGGCCCTCACTTACCTGGTTTTCCAATTTTGCCCCTTCTTTCATTTAATCCATCTACTAACTCCTTTAATCTTCTCAATACCATACTCTAATTTAATTCTAACATGCCCATTCAAAATTATAATTTCTACTTAGGCCCACTAAATTAATGACCCATTTCTAAAAATAAATAATTAAACCAACAAACAAAACATAAGTAAAAAAATTAAACAAATAATAAGTAATTTAGAAAAATTTTCAGGATCCAACACTTTCACTTTCTTCCATCAACAACCTCTCTTCTTATACACACATGGTCAACAACTCATTAATTGACCACTTGTCCTTATGTGTGTTGTAAGAAATATTGAAAGGACCGTATTGTTGAGGTAGAGTGCACAGAACTATGAATACCAATAGATCTCTAGCATTACTATGCTGTTCGACAGAACTATGAATACCAATAGATCTCTAGCATTACTATGTTGTTCGATAGAACTATGAATACTAATAGATATCTTAGTCTTTATGAACATCACAGAGAAACGATTAGATCTCTCCCATTTTTCATAAAGAGCAACAGCTTCTGGAATGCTGGTCTCAGTCATATTCGGTGGTCCGTCCGTCCTAATAGCATAGTCTATATCCATCCAGCCCAAATGAAACAGAATCATCTCCTTCCATACCTTATAATTGTCACCTTTCAATTCGAGAATATCACACTTAATGTCAGAAATATTAACTGTCTGAGTAACTGCAAATTGAGAAATAAATATATATGCTCATCATATATATTTTGAGACTAATAATAATTCATGGTTTGCCAATGTAAATCATGCATTTAACAGATGAATTTAGTGACATAAGACTTGCCTGTGGGCTAAAGTTCTACTCAATTAGATTCATCTAAAACTTTATGACAAAATTATTGAATTATGTTCCTTTTCTTAATTCATGTGGGTAAATTAAGAAATATAATCTGATATTTTATCATAATTAATCACATAAATATAACAAAATTTCTGTGGGTAGATTTTATCATATCACGTATGATTAATTACAATTAATGATTTAATGTGATTTTAAAACTAAATATATAATTGTAATTAATTTGAGATGCTATGGCTACTCCCAATTAATTAAAATCATATGATCACTATCATTATCTTAAGCTTTGAATTAAAGCCTAAACATTTGCATCATGAAATAAATAATGCAAATAAATCCAATAATAATGCACAAATTATTTAATCTAATTTTGCATATATAATGGTCATAAATTTATACACACAAAATTTTTAATTAATCACATGTAATTTGTGCAAAAATTAAACAATTATAATATGCATGTCAAAAACCCAAATTCTATAACACAAGACATACATAATTAAAAATTAATATTTTTCATAAAATATTAATGCCAAAAATGATTTTATAATTAAAATCATAAAAGGTCGCGAGGTCGTCTTCAACCTCCAGCCGGGTCGAGTGTGACCCTGCTGGAACCTGACGGAGCCCTGACCATTCTGGCGCACAGAAGACGCCAAAAATTGCAGGAAGGTTGGCGATGGTATGAGTAGGACTAGGCGACGGTATGAGTAGGACCAGGCGACGTGCACGAGACGTAGCAAACCTCACCATGCAATGCTCCATAAATGACAACGTCCGAAGCCTCACATATGGCCATCATCGTCCCTTCCTCCCTACACAGTTTTGTCACCGTCAAGCGCTCCATAGAGCACAATAACACAACTCTAACGTCTCCAAGATGTACAAACGTTGAAAAATACAATAAACTCTAAAACATGTTTTCGGCAGAAAATCAACCATAACAGGGCAAAACAGAGACATGCCTTTCGGTGGTTTATAAAGCAAGACAGAGGCATGAATTGAAGCTCTGATACTAAATGAAAAATAACATAGCAACATGGCATGGATCTCATACAAAACATTACGTAAAGATACCTGCATATTAACGGTATACAAATATATAGCAATGGAAGCTTAATGGAAATAAATGCCTCCAGCCATTGCCACGATGACCCTCTTGCCTCTGTGTTTGAATCTTCTATCCTCTTCCTCTTCAGTAACCGATGGTGTAAAAATAGCGTGAATAAAGGATATGGACCCAAACTTATTTTTAAACCATTCATCACCTCTGTCCATCCAAAAAGGAGGCAATGTCTAAAGCATGGGCATTAACGTGTGCAAGTTTTTTAGGTTCGTACATTAAATGGACCATACATTAACTGTGGAGGGTTAGGTAACATTTAAAAAATCTTATAAAATTCGCCCCTGCTATAACCCTTCTTTTTGTTTTCTTTTGAGATTACGGAACTCTTATGAAATCTTTTAGCTATTTCAGCAAGTATATCATTTTCTAGTTCAGGTTGCTTCTTAGATTATTGGTCATATTTGATAAACAACAAACTATATTAATTGTTAGCTGATTCTATCAGCGATTAGTTGATAGCTGATTATATTGGTTGATTTACCAGGATAACATCAGCTATTCATTAAAGATGTTTGACAAAATTAGTTGTTTAATATTAGCTTTTCATATATAAAATGATTTATGATGGCATGATTTAAAAAAATTATAAGGATATGAATATTATATTTCTTATTATTTCGTTGAATATTCTTATAAGAATTTAGAATTTAGATATTTGATTTTACAAAAATTAAGTTTATAACTTTAATAAAAAAACATAATAATAATAATAATAATAATAATAATAATAATAATAATAATAATCTAAAGTTAGTTTCTGTATTAATATGAATGATGGAGCGAGCTACATCATATTAGTATTTTTTATATAATATGTATGAATGTTGTTATTTAATAAATTAAAAATATATATAATTATAGTATGACACAAATATGATATATATCATAATTTAAATATATGAAAAGAGGAATAATTAGTTTTTTACTTATTAATTTTTGGTTGATCATCCAAAAAACTCTTCTTATAGAGGGGTTAAATAAGATAACTAATAAGCAATTCATTAAACACATCAATAGTTTTTTAAAATAATCAAAAAACTAACTTCAAATTAATAAGTTAAAAAATAGCTAATAAGTTATTTGTCAAATACATCCTTGATAAACCAAGTTTATCTTCTATATCTTCGTCCATTGACTGTGAATTTTATGGAGTAGTTACATCTTTCTGACTATCAGGTTCTGTAGCTAAATTGTGTCCAGATGTTTTATTGAACTTCCCACCTTTTAAATCTATTACTGGGTTACCGACATTTTTATTAGCATCAAATTATACATCCGCAGCTTCTTCATGAAAGAATTCAAGCCCTAATAGCTCATTCTTTCATCTATTTTGAAAAAGGTTTTCTGTAAAAATCCATTTCTGATTTGAATTATAAGACATCTAAGAAAATTTCACCTTAACTTCAGATTTCACGATGTCCCATGGTTCACCTAACTCGCACGCGGGACAGGAACGGTCACGATCCCCTCGCGATCGCTACGGGTCAAGGTTGTTTGTTTTAACAGGTTATTCGCTTTTCGGTAATGCAACTAAATACTTTCAATTATTATGAAAATAAATACTACTTTCATACTGAAGTTAACCAAATTAATTATACCGAAACGCCAATTTCACCTTCTCCTACGTTACTATAAGATATTTGAGGTCTTTCTTCGCACATCAAGTGGACCACGTTGCGCGCTTGACTACGAGTCTATGAACATGAAGTCTTCTTCTATTTGTGATTACATAGAGGCGGAAGTCCAAGTCTTCTCTTCCTAACCATCTTTAACGCACTGTCGACTGCAAAAGGTCCTTACTGCTATTACACTGGGGTCACATTATTCACCACAAATAAACTAATCCCTTCACCTTTTGCATGGAAAATATGCAGAGCTTTACAATTCAAAGCTTTGTACTTTATCTTCATCTTCTTCTCCTCCACTTCTTGTCAGCTCAACTTCCATCTTCAGCTTACAATCTACCAGATAAGTATTTCATCAACTGCGGCTCAAGCTCCAACTATAACACTACCTCTCGGGCGTTCACCGGGGACATGAACCCGGGTTCCTTTACGTTTACAAAGAAGAGCAGCACGGTTGAAACCGTCAGCAAATCCGCAGCTACATCGATTCTCTATCAAACAGCTAGGATTTTCAGGCAAGAATCATCGTACAAATTCGGAATCACCATTAAGGGTACTTATCTGGTTCGACTCCATTTCTTTGCTTTCTCGTCTCCGGCTAATCTTTCCTCGGCTCTTTTTGACGTTTCCGCGTCTGGGTATTCTCTGTTACAGAATTTTAGCGTAGGAAATGGTGGCAACACTCCTATGATAAAGGAATTCTTTCTTAGTATCAGTGCTGACCAATTTATATTAGATTTTGTGCCTCAAGAGTCATTTTTTGCTTTTGTCAATGCCATGGAAGTCTTCCCAGTTCCTGAGAGTTTCTTTTATGATGAAGCTCCCCATATTAGTCCTATCGGAAAAATTGGTAATTTTGACGGCTTACTCTCTAAGGCTTTAATGAAAGTTCACAGAATCAATGTTGGAGGATCCACACTAACACCTGATGATGACACTCTTTGGAGAGATTGGGTTCCAGATGACAGCTATATCTATAATCCTAAAGCTGCCAAGAACTATAGTGCCTACGATTTTGACATTTCTTATCCGGCTGGAATCAGCAAATATACTGCGCCGGCTAAAGTATACCAGAGTGCCAAAGGGATGAACATAGATAGTGGTAGGATTTCAAATTTATTCAACATAACCTGGTCCTTTGAAGTGAGAAAGAATACAAGGCACTTCATTCGAGTTCATTTCTGTGACATCATTGGCTCTTCGCTTGGTGAAATAATCTTCAAACTGTATATCTATGTAAACTTCGATCTTCAAATTGATCCCTACAAGACAACTCAACGTTTGGCAACTCCTTTCTTTGATGATTTTGTTGTAGATTCTGACAATTCTGGACTTCTAAATATCACAATAGGCCCTTCAGATCGGGATCACCAGAATGCCTTCCTGAATGGACTAGAGATAATGGAGATTTTGGCGGAATCAGGCTCTACTCCATGGACAAATGATCAGAAGAAGAAAAATTTATTTGTTACCATTGGTATAGTCCTCGGAAGTTTGGCCCTCTTCTCCATTTTAGCAGTTGTTTTAGTCTTGATAAGGTGCAGGAAATCCAAAACTGCTGCAACTCTAGTCTGGCCACCTGTTCCAGGTTGTAGCAGAATGCGAGAAGGGATTGCCAACCGATCCAATTCAGCTAATTTAAACCTTGGATTGAAGATATCACTAGCAGAAATTCGGATTGCGACAAAAAAGTTCGATGCAAAATTGAAAATTGGAAAGGGAGGATTTGGAACTGTTTACAGGGGATCTTTATCTAATGGCATGAACGTTGCTGTGAAACGAAGTGAACCAGGGTCAAGCCAAGGTTTTCCAGAATTTCAAACCGAGATAATGGTCTTATCGAGAATTCGCCATCGACATTTGGTTTCGTTGGTAGGATATTGTGATGAGAAATCTGAAATGATATTGGTTTACGAGTTCATGGAAAAGGGCACATTGAGAGACCACCTTTACAATTCAGATCTTCCACCATTATCTTGGAAGCAAAGGCTTGAGATTTGCATTGGTGCAGCGAGGGGTCTTCACTATCTCCACAGAGGTGCTAGGGGTGGTTTTATTCATAGAGACGTCAAATCCACAAACATCTTGCTCGATGAAAACTATGTTGCCAAAGTTGCTGACTTTGGTCTTTCAAGGTTAGGTGCCCCTGATCAAACTCATGTCACTACAGGTGTTAAAGGAACTTTTGGTTATCTTGATCCTGAATACTTTAGGACTCAACAATTGACAGAAAAATCCGATGTCTACTCATTTGGAGTAGTTCTGCTAGAAGTTCTATGTGCAAGACCAGCTATTAATGCCCTCCTTCCAAGAGATCAAGTAAATTTAGCTGATTGGGTTATGCTTTGCAAGGAGAAAGACATGCTTGAAGAGGTTATAGATCCTAAGGTCAAGGGTCAGATCAACCCAAATTCCCTGCGAAAGTTTTCAGAGACAGCAGAAAAATGTCTGCTACAAGATGCTTTCAATAGACCCACAATGGGTGATGTCCTCTGGGATTTAGAGTATGCACTGCAACTACAGCAAACAGCAATCCGGAGATATCCACAGGAGTGCAACAGAAATGATGCTTCAGCTACTTTCTCATTGCCTAATGTTCAAACCTTTCCTTCTATGATCCTGCGAATGGAGACGGATGATATGCCCATCTTGAGAGAGCATAATTCTGACTCATCGGCGGCAGAGATTTTCTCACAATTGCAAATCGATGAGGCTCGATAGTTTGTGTATGGTGTTCTAAGTAGAATAGCATAGCCAGGGAAGTTGATTATGCATACCATCTCTGTAGTGCTCGCTTAAGATAACTCTGTATTAAATTGCAGAAATGTATATCTTTAAGGCTGCTTTTATCCAACGAAGATATGCTCAGTCTACTTATATATAAACAGGAAAGACAAATTTTCAGGTATGGTTATTGTATTTATTAATAGAGAAACCTCACAGGATATTTATTAACCTAAGTTCTACAAGTAAAGACGACAAAACAGGATACTGTTGGAAGCTTGATGGGCTCCAAATATTTGCTTAATAATTTAGAATTGTAGGTGTCAAAGTTTGAGTGTTGTTTTGGTCACATATGGGGGACAACTGTCATTCCCTCTATTTACTAATTGTCTTCTATGTTTGTTAATGTCACTTTAGGATGCCTATATAAAGGCTAACTCTCATCTATTGTAATTTATGAATCAAGTGAAATAAAAAAGGCGCAGTAGCACATTTTGTGAAAAAAAAAGTGGGTGCAACATGTGAGGAAAAAAATAGAGTCGTAGCTTTGGAGACAAGAAAATTTTTTTAGTAGAATATTTTTTTGATTTTATTTGAAGCCCAGCAAGCTTCCAACAAGTGGTATTAGAGCAAATGTTTGTTTATTCGTGAGTTGGTGAAAGAATGACCAACTTGATCCAACCTCAAGTTCCGAAATTGACAAAGACTAATTATGGGATTAGAGTATCTAGATGAGGGTGATGTTTGGTTCTTATAATTTATGGGATATTGTTGAAGATAGATATATTAAGCCTGTAGATGCAACTACCGAAGCGACCTTATCAGATGAGAAAAAGAAATTGAAAGAAAATCGAAAGAAAGACAACAAGGCGTTGTTCTTTATCTTTTAAAATGTTGACGAATCCACGTTCGAGAAAATCTCAAATGCAAAGATTTCAAAGGAAGCATGAGAGATTCTACAAAAAATTTTCCAATGAGTCGAAAAAACTAAAAAGATACATCTTTAATCACTCAGAGTTGAGTTTGAGATGATAAAAATACAAAGCTCAGAAAATATTGATGATTATGTCACTCGTTTGAAAATGGTGACTAATGAAATGAAAAGAAACGGTGAAACTCTAGACAAAGATCGAGTAATGGAAAAGCTTTTGCATCTGCTTACATGCAAATTTGATTACATCATTACCGCAATCGAAGAATCGAAAGATTTGTTAGAACTTTCGATCGATGAACTCATTGGTTCTCTCCAAGCACATGAGCAAAGAATGAACCGGAATGATAATACTGGCAACTTGGAGAAAGTCTTGCAAAGCAAACTATTAGTAAGTGAAAATCAAGCAAGTAGTAGCCAAAGAAAGAACAAAGGAAGCCAAGGTGGCTACAGAGGTGGCTACCAAATGGGACATAGTCGATGGAACAACTGAGGTGGATGTGGACGTGGCCAACAATTTTTTGAAAGAGAAAATACAAATGAAGGAAATCTAAGATATGGTCGGGGAAGAGGTTATGGAAATAGAGGTTAAGGCAAATTTCAACAAAGAAGATATAAATCTTAAGTGCGGTGTTATAATTGTAATAAATATGGTCATTTAGTTACAAGTGCAAATCGAATGATGAGGCACAAGAAAGAAGTCATTTTGCAAAAAGCAGAAAACAAGAAAGATAATGTTATTATGCTTCTCTCGTTACGAGTAAATGAGCAAAGCAACAACGATGTTTGGTATCTAGACACTAGTGCCAGCAACCACATGTGTGGTCATAAAGAGTTATTCACAAACATGGATGAGACAATTCGTCGTGAAGTTACATTTGTTGATTCAACAAAGACTCCAGTCAGAGGCAAAGATGAAATCACAATTACTTTGAAAAATAAAGAAAAGAAATATATTCCTGATATCTATTATGTGCCTGCTTTGACAAGCAACATTATCAGTCTCGGGCAACTCTTAGAAAAGAAATTTGTCATATTATTAAAAAATGGATATCTCACCATCTGGAATAAGAAGGGTGAATTGATATTAAGAGTAAAGATGACGATGAATCGTCTTTTCACACTTAACGTACAAAATGAGTTGATAAATTGCATGAAGTTAGTCATCGAAGATGAATCCTGATTGTGGCATTTGAGGTTCAGTCATCTCAATTTTACCGGACTAAAATTATTATCAAAGTCAAATATGGTAAACTGATTACTAGAAGTTGATCAATCAAACCAATTGTGTGAAGCTTGCATTGGAAAGCAACACAGACAATAGTTTGAAATTGGAAAATCATGGAGAGCCAAAAGGTCGCTAGAGATTGTCCACACAGATATTGCTGGTCCATTTGACGTGCCATCAACTTGAGAAAATAAGAACTATTTAACTTTTATTGATGATTTTAGTAGAAAATGTTGGGTATATATTTTGAAAGAAAAATCGGAGGCTTTTGATAAGTTTAAAGACTTCAAAGTGATGGTCAAAAAACAAAGTGGACAGTATCCGAAGATACTCAGATCCAATAGAGTAGGCGAGTAAACCTAAAAATTGTTCGAGAATTCTTATAATGAGCCTGGAGTCATTCATCAGTTGACAACAAGATATACACCACAACAAAATGATGTAACTGAAAGAAAGAATCGCACAATTCTTGATATAGAAAGGAGTATGTTCAAGGAAAAGCATTTACCAAAAAGTTTGTGAGTTGAAGCTGTTGTATGTACAGTTTATTTACTAAATCGTTGTCCAACAAAAAGCGTTAGATTTATGACACCCAATGAAGCGTAGAGTGGAAGCAAATTAGGTGTTAGACATCTCAAAATTTTTGGATGCATTGCATATGCCCATATTCCTGACCAAAATAAGAAAAAAGTTGGATTATAAAAGGGAGAAACGCATTTTCATTAGCTACGACAACAAGATTAAAGCATATAAATTATACAACGCCTTAACCAAGAAGGTGATCATTTCAAGAGATGTTGAGTTCGATGAAATAGATTATTGGAGATGGAACAAAGAAGAAAAGAACATTCAAGGAATGTTTTTTGATGATAAAGATGACGATAACCTGGATTTACATGAACAACAAGATGATCAATCTCCTTCACAAAGTTCACTAATAACACCTGCATCGACATCGTCAATGCCAAGTAGTAATAGCAGCAGCAATTTAGGGGGAGCATCAAAAACTTAGAAAGCCTAAATGTTAGCTCCAAACCTTTTTTTTAATAAACAACATTAATATACTTCAAATATCTAAAGAACACAGCCTCTGTGTCCCTCGAAGAAATTTAAGCCTAGCCTTATTCCTTGCTACATTAACTCTGTCATCAAATATCTGGTTGATTCCTCCCTCGTAAGTAACTAATTGGTCTTTTGTTTGAACAGTTTCTTTACCAATAGTAACTAATTGTGAATCTGGACAATTTCTTGTTTTTCCTTCACCATGTTTGTGTGATTATAATTGACCCTTTTTAACCCAAGTACCTTTTGATAATGTGGACTTCTACTGGAAATTTAATGTAGCATGTCTAGATTTTCGATTTTGACCCCGTTGAAATATCATTTATAGCAGCTTGTGACAATTCAGCCTTATATCATCATTTGACTTAGAACATTCACCTTTATAGCCAATACCTTGAAAGTCTCCTTTAATCTTACCAATTTTTAGCATCTTTTTTAACTTTTCAATGCCTCTATTTAACATTCTTATCCCTTTTTTGTATTGAATAGCTTTGACTTTGTTTCATTTAGCTCGTCTGTAGTAGATAACAACTTCTTCTCTAGATCTTGAATGATGTTCTTTATGGTAGAGTTTTCCTTCTTCAACTACTCATTCTTCTTGCATGTTTGCACCCCTTTTGCATACATTAATTCATAGGTTTCATAGATATCCTTCTTTTTTTCATCTGAACCACTGTCATCACTGTCATAATCTGAGGTTAGACTTTGAGTTGATTCATCTACGTTTTCCCCCAAAATATTTTGATTTATCCATGTTTTCATCATCAATGTCTTCCTTTTTGGTTGTTGTTAAAAAAGCAACTAGACTTTTACTATATAAAACAACGAACGCAACACTACTCACAAATTCTCTTCACTACTATACTCATTTCCAGATTCATTCTCACTCCAAGTACTTATATAAGACTTCCCTTTTCTTTTCTTCAAAATGTTAGCGCATTCCGCTTGCACATATCCAAAGCTTTGACATTCATGACATTGAATTTTATTTACTTTTCTTTCACATTTTTTAGCTTTAACTTGTTGTTTGAAATTACTATTTGATGAGCTCCTATTGTTTTGCCTAAAATTGGATTTATTATTCTTCACTTTCTTTAGCCACTTGCTAAAATTTCTTGTTAATAACTCTATATTCTCATTCTCATTTCATCTCCTAGGTCATTTACAACTTTTCCAACCTCAGCTTTCAATGTCAATCCTTTGTTCTTCTGTCGTTCATCACTCAACAAATTCATCTCAAAGTTGGTAAGAATCTCAATTACCTTATCTAAAGACAATTCAGTGATATCTTAGGCTTCTTCAATGGCTACAATTTTTGGTATAAATCTTAGAGGCGGTGATCTCAATGTCTTCTTAACAAATTTCATATTCTAAAGTTGATGTGCTTGGTTTGTTGTCATGCAGTCTTTCATAGAAGTCTCCAATAGTTTCACTTTCATCCATCCTCAACCATTCAAATCTCACAGCTAATATTTAAAGTTTTGACGCTATCACAGATTTCGATCCCTCATGTATAGTTTGCAAAGTGTCCTACGCTTCTTTTGTTGATTCACAAGCTGATATTATAGTAAAGTGACCTTCATTAATTGCACTGAAGATGGCATGCAAGGCTTGGGAATTTTCAAGCATTCTCTTTACTTCAGCCATTGTCCACTCAGATACATCTTTAAGCACTACTTCTCCCTTTTCATTAGTCATCACTGGATGTGTCCAGCCATTTAAAACTCAGTTTCATGCTTTTGTTCCTTGTGCTTGAATGAACACTCTCATCCGTAATTTCCACGTAGGATGATTTAAATCATTAAACCATCTAATAATAGTAACCTAATGATTGATGTCTCTTCTCTTATAGTCATAATTGCGAAACACAGATCTGCACCAACTTGATGTAACAAGTTTTGATTCGGTGACTCATTCTAATATTGAAAATCCAAAAGAAATAGTATAGCAAAATTTCTAATTTGGTCGCAATTATTTCTAGCACAATAAAAACAAAAAATTAAACGCACAAATGTAAATAAAAAATCAACACCAAAACTTGACTACTCCTACGTCTGTGAGGCCCTAACCTAGCTTAATATTATCGCTAATAACAATAGCTTTATACAAGGTTTTACTGAACCGATACCACTCAACCCTTGACACTATCCCTTGTCCTTACAACCCGTAAAAGTATTTCACATCCAACAGTATGATCGTTTGGTACTAACCCCAACAAAAGATTTTCTTAACAACTTTTAACAATAAAGACAACAATCAAATAACTCAAGTAATTAAAAAAAACAAAAACGTAAACAAATACACTTGAGATAAAAAGGAATAACTTTCTTAATAAATTCAGCTCTTTCAAAGACAGATCTAGAAGTTGTTCATTAAGAGTACTTCAATAGTCAACTGCTGGATTTTTCAGACACCACTTCCATTGTAATATTTATCTGAGCATTTATTGATTAAGTAACATAGTCATCGTCAGAAGTCTGTAAGCATTCAAGCTACCATAGATGGTGGAGACATCAAATCAGACATTATCTTCCTCCACTCTATATGTCGTTTCAATTGTGCTTTAAACTTAGTAGCATAAAATATTGGGTTAAGAATCTCAAGCACAACAGGCAGTGACTAAGGATGATATAACAATGATTCAACCAGCCAAAAAAACACGCAAAAACCCAGCAAGAAAATCACAACTGCACTGCACCACAATCAACAACACTCCTAAAGAAAAGCACAGCCCACACCTGTTCAACTTAGGTTACATAAGGTTGCAACATATTCGTAATCCTTCACATAAAAATCCGCAGCTCACCAAATAATATCTTAACGTTATTAGCTACATAATTTTGACAATAATCCTTGGATATCTAGTTGTATTAATCAAGTTAAAATTTCATAAGATCACCATTATTCCACAATAGGATATACATACTAAATACCATCTTAATTAAGATTTTAAACTTTCCAAACTTGTCTTGAAAGAGTCCTACATAAGCATAACTAAGTTTAATTATCAAATAATGTCCAAAGTTAAATAATAAGATATAATCACCTATATCTTAATATGTTTAATTTGATTTTAATTAACAGCTACAGTAGGAAGGATATTCTAGGTAAGAGATTGCTATTCCATACCAAGCCTATCTAGTATAGGATGCTCCTTGTTATTCGTTGCATGTCAATAAAGGACTTATATATGAGAAAATGCAGTTTTTGTTTGGGCTCTAAATATACCTTTCTTCACTCCCTTGTTGTTATCATAATTAGGAAGCCATTGCCTTATTCCATTCAGGATATTAACAGTTATCTTTAATCCATAACCCAACTTTAGCATTACTAGAAATATGTCTTAATGCCTCGTCCTCCATAATCAAATCATGTTTAGCATTATTAGAGATCTGTCTTAATGCCTCTTCCTCCATAATCAAATCATGTAACGAACCATAATTACACCAGTTATCGTGAAGTGGATAGGTTGTCCTACTATTCCCCTATAATACATTTCAACATAGCCCTGATGGTAGATCTTATCTTCAGAGCTTGTGCCATAAAATAAGTGTAAGAGGCCTTCCTTTCCATTTCCCATAGGCTTTTCCCTTTCAAAACATATGTGTTCATCCATCCAACCGTTAGGGAGTTCCGTTTTGTCAGTAATCTCCTAAGTTTCTTTGCTACTAGGTTTTCACTTGCCAAGCTTAGTGTAGAAAGCCCCAATCCCCCTTCTTTAACAGGCTTACATATCTCCAACTAGCTGACTTCGGCCTTGAAATGGCCCTCTTTCCCTCAACACCGGATAAATCTCCTAATTCCTTTTCTATAGACCTTATCACCGCTTTTTCTAGGAAAAAGTGAGATGCCTAATATATACGACAGGAGCAAAGCACCATTTTAACTAACTGAAATCTGCCATCATGTAAGAGATAATTAATTCTGTCAGGAATTGATCCTCTTATGTATCCTCTTAATGAGACGCTTGCTTTCATTAAAACTGAGTCTTTTAAAGGATAAAGGAAGGCCAAGATACTTGGAAGGAAGAGATTTAATATGTAGTCCTGACAAGTTTGATAGTCTCTGTGCCAAGTGTTTTCACCTGAGATCTTTTGTCCCATTTCTTGTGTACCAACTCTGTCCCTTTCAATCTCAACCTTTTATTTATGTGAGTTCCACATAATTGGAAGGTTAAGATTGAAGGGGACAGAGTTGGTACATAAGAAATGGGACAGAAGATCAAGTCCCAAGTGTTTTGCACTAATCGAAACTATCATGTGGCTTTTCTCCCTATTTAACTCCAACCCAGTAAGACCTTAAAAGTGTGCAGGGAGTTCATCAAACGACCTATAAATTCTTCGTGTGCCATAGACATCAGCAGTAGATCATCTCTAAAACCCATACTAGTTAAATCAAGCTTCTTACATTTGTTATGAAATTTGAATTTATTGTTCCTGTTCAAATTAAACTTAATCGGTCTCATTCAAGCTTCCATATAAAACAAAAACAAATAAAGGGAAAGTGAATCCCCTTGTCTAGTCCTTTTCCACCTCTGAAGATATTGGTAATTTCCCATAAGTCAGACTAGAATAGGATGCAGTCATAACGCACTCTTTAAACCCATCTGAGAAGCCAAACATTATTAGCTGCTCCAAGAATTTCCAGCATATAGAATCATATGCTTCGTTGAAGTCTATTTTCATTACTTAATCTTTAGGGCTCCTTTTTTTTTATAACCTTTTAGTAACTCTCGCGCTAGCAAAACATTATCTCCAATTTGCCTACCTTCAAGGAAAGCCCTTGACCCTTATCTGAACTTGTGTAGTACTATTCGAAATCATTACTTTCAATTGCTCGTTGAAAGTAAGTTCAAAGTTTACTTTCCATTGTTTTACATTACAAAGTAAACAAATGGTTAACCAAAACAGATATTTTGGCTATGAATGTTTTTAGCAATGAAGTGAACATAAAGTTAAGTGTAAATTGACAAGGTAATTTTTATATTATATTATTTTAGTTGACTTTTATTTTTAGTTATAAAATTTAAAAAATTATTTGGTTAATTTCTTAATTTCTATTTTTTGGTGTTGATTTCTTTGTATTTTTATCACTTATAAAAATCATAAAAATTAATTTTAATTTTAATTTTAATTTTTGTTTTTACTTGTATCTGTAATGTAATTTTATTACTAGTTTAATAAATAATTTTTATTAATTTTTAAGAAAATTTAGGGACAACTAATCCTAAAATATTGTACCCTTTGAAAATTTTTCAATCCAGTATTTAAGTTTTTAAAATTTTCAATTGAGTAATCAATAATTTATTGATTTTGCTAACATAATTTATCTAAATGTTGTAGTAAAAAAATAGTGACCAACTAAACATAACCTAAGCTGAATGACCCATGTACCCAAATACTCGTTATCGGTATACCCAAATACTCAAATAGCAATCCCATAATACCCCACGCCATTCAATTTGGTTTCCATAAGAAAGAAACACACAAAACAAAACAAAAAAAAAGGGTTTGCAAAGTAGAGACTTAGCAGAAGGGGATATTAATTCTTGAAGACTTGAATCACGTAGGGTATTTGGGTATTTCGTGATTGGTACTTTGGTACATGGGCAATGGGTATTTGGGTCATTTAGGTTGGGTTACGAGTTAGGCTTAGTTGGCTACATTTTTGTTTTCGTTAAGCTTTTAAAATATTAATCACTCAATTGAAAATTTTAAAATTTTGAATAATGGATTAAAAAATTTCAAAAAAAATATTACTTTAGATTAAATTTATGAAAAAAGTAATTATTTAAATTTAAAATATCTAAAAATATATATATTAAAATAAAAAAGTTATTCACTAAATAAAATTGAATATTGAGTTCTAGATAATAATATTTATTTTAAAGACATGCATTAAGATACAAATATTTCTTATTTCTCAACAACAACAAAAAATTCACTCTTTCTTATACTAGGAGATTTTCCTTAGAAATGAAATTGTTCCTTGCTAATAAATTCAAGTCCATAATCATTAGTTCTAATATATGAGATCTTGTAGCCAAAGTTTGGAATACCGTTCTGTACTGGTCGGTACCGGCCGGAACGGAATTTTTCGGTCGGGATTCGGTACCGATACGGGGACAATGATACCGGGGTAAATTTCCGTTCGGTACCGTACGTTTTCGCTCGATACCGGCCGGTACCAAAGATACCGGAAAAATCCAGCTAATTCCGTAAAATTAAAAAAAACCTAGGGACTAATTTGCAAATAACAAAAAATAACCCTAAAAACTACCCCCCCCCCCCCCCGACCTTCGGCCTCACCCTCATCTC
>JANVCQ010000232.1:5171500-5226181 GCA_025531925.1 Erythroxylum plowmanianum
AATCGAGCAGCACATCTCATAGCTCGGGCTGGAATTAATTTGAATGAAGATATGTTTTTAATGGAGGAAGCCCCAGCAGAAGCTGAAGCGGTGATTGATGAAGAGAAACGCCTCCGCGAACCACTGTGAAGAATTGTCTCTCTTTTTGAAGATACCCAGATTCTGAGATTTACTAGGACCATTGAAACATGATCAGCCGCAGAAGATTTCACCATTACCGTTGTCATTTTCCGATCTTCAAGCTCGATTGATGGACTAGCTTTCGGGCCTGTGTTCTTTTTCATTTTGTTTTTTTTTGAACCTCTGTTTCCTATTTTGTTTGTGGCGTGGCTTTGAATACTTTTAGTTTTGTTTGTTTCTTATTTTTTCAATAAAATATGGCCCAATGTATTAAAAAAAAAATTCTTCATTAACTGTGAATCAGTCGTCTACAAAAAAATGTATTTAAGGTTCTTGTTATAACCTGTAACATCAAAACATGCCATTCTTGAATTTTGATTACTATGAAATGAGAAAGTATCGTCAAATATTACGTTATTTGTCTTCGTCAAACTTTAGTTGGAAAGGCATGTCTCCATGCTGAAACAAAGAAAGAAACATTAACCATTTAGTCTAATTAATGGCCCATTCTGGTCCAATATGCAGTCAGAGTTTTATCAACCTGTGATATTTGGTAAGACTGGGTTATTGCTCCAAATAAGGAGAAACAGTGTACTTTAATTTTAATAATTTTATTAAAATATATGTTATATTTGCAATTAATTCGAATTTGTTCTTTATATTTGATTGTATTGAAATAGGTACGACTCAACTAAAAGCTCAAAATAGACATTGTGTACCAAAACGGAATTAGATCTTGAAGGCCATTAAACTCATAACCAAGACTATCACCAACATTAATAAATTTATATTATGTGAGTACTATTATAACATATAATAAACAATGATATAACTCTCTAAATAATTTTATTATATTAAAAATAAATATTAAACTTTATTTAAACAATTTAAAAGGATATAAATATGACTTTTATTTTAATAAAAATATTAAAATAAAAAATACAAACTTCAGCTATATGTTGTGAAAGTCAGGCTTAACTAGCGGACCTGTGATTTCAACAAGAGTGGCTGCTCAACCATTTTTTTCAACGAACCAAAAAACAATGGCTAGGATCAGACGGTCAAAATTTTATCATAACACTTTCGCAGCTTCGGCTATGTTTAGGGACAGCTTATTTAAACCAAAGCGTCAAATTCTTCTTCTTTTTCAATTTTCATAGCCAACAGCTTGCACTAATTTTACGAAACTGCCATTTTCTTGGGCTGTACGATGTCCAATATGAGATTAGAGTCATTAGACAACTAGAGACCTTTTAGCCAACACGGCCAGTCAATTGTATCATTCCAACCAATTACGTCAGACTACATTCAGCCCCCAATCTAATGGGATTCAACTAATTAATAAGGCACACATCTATGGTCCCTGGTCTCCTATCTAAGCTAATACATGAATTTTCGTCTGAAGTGGGTTTCCTTGCAAGACACTAAACAAATACTGGTTGCTTTCGTTAGTTTCTGTTTTTTCTATCCCCCCAATTTAGACTTGCAATTCCACTTGTTATTTTTATCTCGTACAGACTAAGGATTCTTGTTTTGTTTTCGGTTTTTCTTAGACTCGAGAAACTCCGCTGTTGTTTCGTGCTGACTGTATTTCACACGTTTGTTTGAATGAGAGAGTATCCAAATGGAAATCACACAAATTTGTTTGAATAGGTTTTTCGTGCCTGCTTGTCTTAGTCAAACCAAGGTTAGCCCACCAAGTACCAACCCCTATAAATATCACACCAAGCTCTTCACAATGCTCCACATCGCACTTCCAAAATACACTACTAGTTCCTGTTAATTTCCTTGTATCGGCCCTCAAAGCAAGCCTTTTCAGTTCTGTGTGTTTTTCTTGTAACATATGGCAGCCGTGCGAAGATCTCTGAGCTTCTTGGTTCTATTCATCCTCGTAATCTCAGCTTTCATGGAGGTTCAAGCACGACCCTTTAACATGGTCAAGGCCAGAAACTCCGCTAGCAGGGTGATTGAGAATTTCTTCGATGGGTTGTCTCTGGGAGCAATCAAGGAGTCTGGTCCGAGTCCTGGGGTTGGCCACAAATTCACCGATCGCCAACCTCTTGGAGGAATTAAGGCAGGTCCTAGTCCTGGTGAGGGACACAAGTTTACTTCTGGCACGCACCAGTGACTCCTTTTACCACCTCTGCTCGTCTTCTGCTTCACAACATCAGCTCATTCATAGTTTCCTTTCCATTCTTTCAATTACATTCATATATACACCTTATACGCTTGTAGATTTAATCACGTATCTTGCAGAAAATAATTGCAAGTAAAGGGACCTTTTTCAAAGTTTTTTTCTTTAATTTTTGCAGATATGCATTGCTTTATTCATGTACCATCATCTTTTAGTTATATATATATATATGAAGTGTTGTGTTTTAATGTAATGAATTCCATTTATTGCCAATTCTTTCCTTACTACTAAAACATTCCAGTGTTCAATGTACCATAGATAAACCGCACTTGCTTTTACGTGAGAATGACGATTGTAATGAGATTAATTGATGATTGTTAATATAATTAACAAAGCTTTATGGATCAATCTGAGATATCATCCAGTGAAGCTTGCTTATAAAATAATTTAATGCTCCATCTGAAACCAGGTTTTGCTTCCTTGTCACGCGACACATATAAAAGCGAGACACATAAAAGTAAGCATATAAGCGCTTCACGCCTCAGTATAGGTTTTGACAAGAATTTCAAAGTAGACTGCTTGGGGACTATGGAAATTGGATGGAGACGGCGCCCTGGTCTTTTAAGAAGTGGTTCGGATTTTCGGCCTAAGTGTCAAACTAAGACTCTTTGCAGTTGAATATGGTTACTTGAATCAATTATTAAAACCACGAAAATAATCAAATACTTTTTTTTAAGGTCTCAAAAGTTAGGCGGTGTTTAACAAAATGTTTAATAATTTTACAAAAAACGTGTTGTATATTTTGAAAGTAAGAAAATCATAATCAAATTCTAAAATTAATCTTAATATTACATATTTTATATCATATTATAAATATCATTTTATTTGATCTTAATTTAGATATTAATTATTTTTCGTTTATGTCTCTTTAATGTATATTCTTCTTACAATGAAATTGCCCACTTGAGCCCATCTATGCTTTCTTGCTTTTAGATGGAAGCATATAGATTTAGTTGTGACATTGACAAGAGATAGACCCTTAGACTAAAATAAATTATCGCAAAAGTTTAAGTTAACGAAATTTTAACTATAATTAGTATATTTGTATATAGACCTTTCGACCAAAAAAAATGGCAAAAATTTAAGTTTAAAAAATTAATTAAAATAATTAGTACATTTTTATTATATAAAAATTGATTTAAACAATATAACACAGTTAAATTTTGACAAGAAATCAGAGATAAAAACGTATCATTTTTCTTTAGAAAGTAGATGAAATATAATAGTAATATTCACGGAGTGCCTTTTAGAAGGATTTGTAAGTGTTTTAATAACTCTTAAAATTTAAATTAAAAATTTTTCTAAAAATTTTGTGCTAGAAAAAAAAGATGTCCATTATTTTTAATTATAATATTAATTATTTTAACATGTGTGTTATTTAGTTATTGTTCAATAACATTTAATAAATTTGTTTATGATAAAAAATTATTAAACATAACAAAAATTATGGGGCATCTTAAAACTAATAACAAAATACGCTTCTTAATTTTTAATATTTAGGAAAATATTTTCAGGGTAAAAGAAATAAATCTCTTCTATCATTTCAAAAATTTTAGAAAAGGTTTTTAGCCTTTAATTTTTTTAAATTATTTTAATTTATAGTTTTCTTGAAAAGTTCTTTCTCATAAAATTATTAACAAAACACATATAATATAAATTTCTGAGGTGAACTATGATAAAATGTTATTAATATGATAAGATAATTCAATTATTAAATTTGACTTGAACCAAATAAATTCTACTTAAAATTAATAATTTAATATAATTACAGAAAATTATTAATTTGAGACATATTTAATTAATTCGGTTTAAATTTAAAAATTAAAATGGATCGTATTGATTAGTATATGTGTAATACTTATGTCACGTGTTTTATGGTTATTTTTAATAGAAGAAGTTTAAGAGAAATATTTTTTAACATTATTATTATTTCTTTTACCCAATGTTTTCATGTAATTCTACAATCGAATTCTTAGGCTGACTCATTAAACGATAAGTCTTGCACAAAATCCTGCTAACACAAAGTTTGACCTGTGACTCTTTGACTTTAAGTGCTTCCCCCAGGTCGGAAAGTCAACGCACGAGATTTCTCCGTCGCTCTCGAACGTGTTCACCACGTCTTGAATAACATGCACACTCATGGAGAGAAGCTTACTTTGAAACGCAATTCGTTGTTTGGTTACATGTGTAAACATGCGGAACGGAAAGGGCAGTCACACTTTGAATTAGTATTAGTACATACTGCAGAATTCAACCAAATATTTTCCTCCAAACTCCGCTACTTATTCATTTGACTTCTATGATGCATTTTGACAGCTTGGATGAATCAAATCCACACAAGAAGTACAATATACAATTTAGTCTTTAACAAATAATAATATTATATGTTCGTATTTTAAAAATAAAAATAAATCTAAATAATATTGCACCTCTTAATTTGATTCTGAGTAAAATTTGGGATTATTTTATTGACGTATATATAATCTTGTTTATTACATAAATCTTGACTTATCATGTCAGCACTATTACTTATATAGTTAATATCATTAATTATATAATTAATAGTGAACAAATTTTTTGATAAATTGAATCTATATATTTTATTATTTGTAGCAGTTTTATTTAATAATCTTTTTTATGTCAAATTTTATTTTGGTATCAATTGTTTTTAAGTGAGAAACATGCCGCTATACCTTCGGATGAACATTAAATAAAATATATATTTCATGTTATAGCTTTCATACATGATGTTCCTTGTTCTGTTGCTTTAGATAGGCTCTAATTGTTCACTTGTACCAGCTTCTTGTTCTTATGTCTGGGTATCTGAATTGAAATCTCTACCGGACTTGCATTCAGCGAAATCTTTCTGAATTGTTATTGTTGTTATTTTTATCTGAACTAGAAGGAAATATGGAAGCTAAATAGTACAAATATTTTACATGGTTCTACCCTCGAGGGCCTATATTTACAAACACAATTACTATGATATTGTTTTCTCGTTAATTTGGTATGGTGTTTGTACTATATATATGGATCTCATGAAAAAATTTACTATAAAAAAATTACATTTGAGTTTGTGTCTGTTGTGCTATTGTTAGTTTATTTTCTACAATCAATCGATTAGTTGTAATTTAGTGATAAAAATAATTTATAAACTTTTTATATCTTGAATATGTTTGGATGTATATGATAAAAACTATGAGATAATTATGCATTTCAAATAAAATTATGATGAGATTATAATCATGAAATTCATATTTCATTTATGTATTATCTCTAAATTGTCCATAGTCATTATTCTATTAAGACTGGACATTAATAAAATATAAAAGATTAGTACATGTTTTTTTTTTTTATGAAAGAAGTGGTTGATCTCATAAACTAAAGTATGAAAATATTTAAATAAATGTGTGGGTATTTGTTAGAGAACAAGTTTACTAAACTGAAAAAATAAGAGAAATCCATTTGAAATATTACTTGTATATTTATGGAAATTCTCATTGTGATGATTGTATAATTGATTTTTTGACTTAGATCGCTAAAGTTATCTTATATATAGGTTATTATATTTTGATAATACTTATGACATTGTAATCATGGATAACCCATTCGGTAGTCATTGGATATAACATGAACTATACAGATGTAATTGAGTGATCAAGATATGATTCATCACTCAAAAGTAATTAAGTAGAATACTCTATTATTCTCGATTAGTATTGATTCAAGTAAATAGTTTACAAATGTTATTAATTGAATCAACAGCTAATGACTAGAACTAATATGATTTGACTCGTAATAAAGTATATATTAATTATATGCTCTATGTTTAATTGGAACTTTGTATAAAGAAAAGATTAAATTATATAGAAAAATCATATACGAAAATGTTAGTCTAAATCACTTTGACATTCTTAAGTATTTGAGTGGTCATGATGTATTGCTAGATGCTAATCTTGATCTATAATTATTGTTAAGATATTTATTATATCTTCTATTATTTAATTTTGGCATTTTTGATTATTGGGTCTTCAAGATATATAATGTTTAAAAATCCAAATCAAGATATGGTGTGAATAAGTAACACTTCTTATTTGAAGTGGATTCTAATTTAGGACTAAAAGTGAAATAGAAGTTTATCTTGATTAGGTGTGTATACAAAATTGCATTGATCTTCATTGAAGGATTTTTATGGAACGCTGCGATGTGGTGGTTGGCATTCTTGTTTTTGTGGATATAAGAAAAAGTTATAAAGACCCCTTATAGCACCGAAGATATAGATCTAGAGATATGTGGAGCAACAACATCTGAAATGCCTGTAGAGCTTTTCGCCAAATGGAGCTCTTAAGATATTTTGGGCAACAGCACAATCCTGTTAGTTAAGCAAATTCACATTCAAGGAGTGGCGTTCATATAAATTCATAATCTGTAAGGAAGAGTAGGTTGAATGGGCTATAGTGTATTGAGTGCGTAAACTACTAGTGGACCCCTTATGTGGTTGATCTATCATTTTTGCTATTTGGGTGCTGGAAAAATATACAACTGAATGTGTGCATGATAAAATTGTGCAGTAGGCATTAATTGAAGATTGGACAAACATAGCTAAATGTGTGCATGTGTTCTGGTGTCCCGTATGGTTTAATTAGAGTCGTTGAAGTTACGATGAATTAGTTCATCTGGTAGACATATTTTCAGATGTATTTCGGGAAGTTAAAACTATAGGGAAGTTTCTCTTTTATCTAAAGTATAATATTGTATTGTTCTTAATTGATTGATCACATGAGTTGTTTATTTCATATCTTTATTATCATATACCGTTTAGAAAAATCCTCTGATGAGGTTAACACAAGTCATTCTTGTTATTGGGTGTGAAATTCTTTAACAAGAAGTGAGGTTGAGAGATAATGTCAAGGATTAAGTGGTGTCGGCTCAATAAGGCCTTGGGTAAATCTATTTTACTTCGATGAAAATATTAAGCTGGGTGAGGGCCCCGCAAACATAGGCAAGGTGTGCCGAACTACATTATTAAATTTTTATTGTTGATTTATTTTTGGTTATCTTAATGATTTTTTTGTTTGCTAGAAACGAATCGGAAAGTTTACAAAACTACTATCCCTTTCGGTTTTTCAATTGGTATTAAAGCAAGGTCACCATTTCAGAACTTGGTAACAAATTAGTGCAGATCCTAATTTTGCAAATATGACTACAAGAGAGGGTGCTTCAATCACCAGACCACCACTTTTGGATGGATCTAACTATCTTACATGGAAATCACGGATGAAAGTCTTCATCTAAGCTTAGAGCATGAAAGCTTGGCATTCGGTAGTATATGGGTGGACACATCCTATGTTCATTGATGATAAAGGAGAGGCAGTTCGAAAAGATCCATCTGAATGGACAAGAGCCGAAGAAGTAAGTGCACTTGGAAATTCACAAGCAATGCATGTGATATTCAACGCTATTAGTGAGAGACACTTCTCAATGATATCAGCCTACGAATCGGCTAAAGAATCGTGAGATGCTTTGCAAACTATTCATGAAGGGTACACATATGTGATAGTGTCAAAACTACAGATATTAGCTGTAAGGTTTGAAGAATTGAGGATGTATGAAAATGAGAATATTAGAGACTTTTATGAAAGATTGCGAGATATAGCGAATCAGGCACATCAATTGGAGAAGAAATATTCCAATCTGAAACTAGTCAAGAAATCGTTGAGATCACTACCTCTAAGATTTATTTCAAAAATTGTAGCAATCGAGGAGGCTCATGACATCAATGACTTGTCATTGAAGAAGGTAATTAGAATTCTTACCAATTTTGAAATGAATTTGTTGAGGGACAATTGAGAGAAGAAGAAAGGATTAACATTGCAAGTCGAGATTGGTAAAGTCTTAAATGACTTAGAAGATGAATCCGATGAGAATGAGGATATTGAGCTATTAACACAAGAGTTCAGTAAGTGGCTGAAGAGAGAAAAAAAGGACAGACTCGAGTTTAGCCAAAAAGGCGGGAGCTCATAGAACAACAACTTCAAACAAGCTAAAACTCAAAAGGGAGAAAAGAAGGCAAAGAGAATCCAATGTTATGAATGTTAAGGTTTCAGACACATTCAATCTAAATATGCTAATACTTTGAAGAAGAGAAAAGGAAAGTCCTTCACAAGCACCTGAAGTGAGAATGATTACGAGAGTGAATATGGTAGCAAAGAAGAAATAGCTAATGGTGTTGTGTTGGTTGCCTACTTACTTAATAGTAATTGAGAAGGAAGTAACTGAAGTCAAAAAAGAGGGAAAATCAGAAAATTTTGAAAACAACTCATCTCAAGACCTAATATCAGATTATGACAGTGATGAAAGTGGCTAGATGAAGAAAAAGGGGAATACTTACGAGGCTTACGAATTAATGTATGAAAAATAGGTGAAAATATGTAGAAAGAATGAAAGATTGAAGGAAGAGAATCTCTTCATGAAGAACACCATCCAAGAGTTAGAAAAGAAATTGATGTTGACATCAGATGAGCTTAGTAAAGCTAGAATAAAATTAGTAAGTATCGAAAAGGGATTGAGAATGCTGAATGGAAACATAGAAAAACTAGAAAAGTTAATAGAAATTGGTAAAGTTAAAGGGGATCCTCAAGGTATTAACTATAAGGTTGAGTTCTCTAAAGTGAATGAGGAGAAAAATAATATATCTAGATCTGTCTGAGAAGAAGAAACATCGATAAAGAATCAACGAATTGTATTGACGTGTCATTTTTGTAGAGCTATCGGGCATATAAGGCTGAGATGCTACCAGATGTTACAAATGATGTTTCAAAGGGGTCAGAACTGAAATTTTAGACACTCTCTGTTAAATTTCCAGCGACAACCCATATTACTGAAGCACACTTGGATTAGAAAGGATCAATTACAGACACAAAGACATTGTGAAGGAAAAACAAGAAGTTGTCTAGATTCACAATTAGTTATTGTAAAAAAACTAGTCAGACAGAGGGCAAGTCAGTTACTTTAGAAAAAGAAACTGATGACAAAGATAATATGATGAAGAGAAAGACCAGGTTTGAATTTCTTTGAGAGACACAGGGACTATATTGTTGAAGTTTTTTGTATTGTTTAAAAAAAGACAAAGGTAAAAAAATTGTCTTCTTTAGTTCTTTAGTTTTTATGTTGCCATTGTTATCCCATCTTTTTAAGTAGTTTGCATTATGACTTCTATTTGGCTCTACCGAAGGCTCTTCAACTCTCTTATAAATATAGATCTCTCTTGGGTATCTCTCTCTTTCGGGCGTATCTCTCAGTGTTTTGAATGGTGGTAATTTGTCTTCTTGGCATGCTTATAATTCTTTCGTTGTACCAATTGTTGATTATTATGATTATGCATTTTGATATTATTTTGTCCTAAGAGGGAGACATCAGATTATTTATGATGAATGTTTCATTCAGGGGGAGATTTTAAGGTATATGAGTGACTATTAGTCGTCCTTTTTGGCATCTTTTTGTCCTAAGGGGGAAAATTTTGGATGATTGGATAATTGTGATGTTCTTTGGAACTTGATGTTGGATTGAGGGGGAGTATTGTGACTTCAATACTTATATATATTCAATTATGTGATTTAAGGGAAGTTATTTTTTGTGTGACAAAAATGCCAAAAAGGGAGGAGATTGTTAAGATATTTATTATATCTTCCATTATTTAATTTTGACATTTTTGATTATTGAGTCTTCAAGATAATGTTTAAAAATCCAAATCAAGATATGGTGTAAATAAGTAACACTTCTTATTTGAAGTGGATTCTAAGATAGGACTTGAAGTAAAATAGAAGTCTATCTTGATTAGGTGTGTATCAAAAATCACGTTGATTTTCATTGAAGGATTTTTATGGAAGGCTGTTGTGTGGTGGTTGGAATTATTGTTTTTGTGGATATAAGAAAAAGTTAAAAAGACCCCACAGCACGGAAGATATAGATTTAGAGATATATGGAGAAACAAAATATGAAATGCCTGTAGAGCTTTTACGTGCATGCCTCCCACATACTAATTATCGCCAGGTGGAGCTATTAAGATATTTTGGGCACCAACGCAATCCTATTAGTTAAGCAAATTCACATTCAAGGAGTGGTGGTCATATAAATTCAGAATATGTGAGGAAGACGTCTTTGGAGAGTAGCTTGAGTGGGATGCAATGTATTATTTACGTAAACTGCTGGTGGACTCCTTACATGGTTAGTCTATCATTTTCGCTCTTTGGGTGTTGGAAAAGCATACATCTGAATGTGTGCATGATAAAATCGTGTAGTAGGCATTAATTAAAGATTGGAAAAACACAGCTGAATGTGTGCATGTGTTTTGATGTCCCGTATGGTTTAATTGGAGTTATTGAAGCTGGGATGGATCAGTTCAACTGGTGGACAGATTTTCATATGTATTTCGGGAAGTTGAAACTATAGGGAAGTTTCTCTTTTATCTTAACTGTATTATTATTTTCTTCTTAGTTGATTGATCACTTGAGTTGTTTATTTCATATCTTTATTATCATATACTATTTAGAAAAATCCTCTGACGAGGTTAAAACGCGTCGATCGTGTTATCAGGTGTAAAATTCTTTTACAAGAAGTGAGGTTGAGAGATAATGTCAAGGGTTAAGTGGTGTCAGCTCAGTAAAGCCTTGAGTAAATCTATTGTACTTCGGTGAAAGTATTAAGCTAGGTGAGAGCCTCATAGATGTAAGCAAGGTGTGTTGAACTGCGTTACCAAATTTTTGGTGTTGATTTATTTTTGATTCTTTTAATTTTTTGTTTGTTATAAACAAATCGGAAAGTTTGTAAAACTACACCCCCTTCGGTTTTTCAATTATAAATTGTTTAATTAGATAATTAAAGATAAATAAAAGGAGTTTTAATTTATCTAATTGACTAATTCTAATTATGAATATAATTATAATTTATAATCATTGTCGATATATTTGAAAATCTAATAGGCCCCATATAAAGAACAAGTTTAAGAGAGCAAAGATATTTTAATCAAATTATACTTGATTGTAAAGTCTAAGAAACTTTATGATTAAATACGAGGTATTTAATAAATAAAAATCAGTACAAGTAATTAATATTTAATTAGAATTATTTATAATTCTGATTAGAGTTTAATTAAAAGTATAATTTAATTTTAATTAAATTATATAATGTCCAAAACTTATTATAAATATGTCTAAGCTTTAATGAAACTAACACTTCTTGCTTAACCCTCTCAATAAGAGTTACAAAGTTCTCTTAACTTATTATATTAATCCTATTATAGGTCGAACACTTGTGTGACTACGATGGTTGAGATTGACCAATTTCAGAAATAGTTTAAGGGATACGACCAGAAAATAATCAAGCTTTAGAATAAGATATGCATCAAGATTCATGCTTTATTATGATTTATATGTTAATCATTTTATAGAATTAAAGCGATCTTAATTTTTGAGAAATCAAAATATAAAAAAGTTTCCTAATTATTCCACTACAATTGGGATCTGATTTCATCCCGATTTTCCAATAGTGGTATCAAAGTAAATGATAATTATATAATTTGATTAAATTGTTTGATTGTTATTGATATTAAATCCTAGAATTGAAATTGCAATAGTTACTACAAGAAATCAACACATTTTAAAAAGCGTCACTGAATATAATTTGTGATGTTTTAAAAAAACATCACAAATAACGTCACCAAATGTGGTGTAGGCACAAGATTTCTGCAACGTTTTTTGTAAAACGTTACAAAAAATACGGACATTCTGCGACGTTTTAATTAACGTCACATAAATATTGGTCTTTATGTGACATTTTGTGAAAACGTCACAGAAAATGTTAGAGAAGATACATTCCACAACGTTTTTGGAAACGTCACAAAAAGTCACATTCCACGATATTTTTAAGACGTCTTGAAATATCGCTTTTTGTGACGTTTATACAATAATGTCGCTGATAGTTGTATTATTTTTAATTATTATTTCCCATTTTTTGAAAATCATTTTAATTTAATAATTTTTAATTCTAATAATTATTTTTATAATACGAATTTTTAAATCTTATTTGTTTAATAACTTTTCAATATTATTTATGAATTTTATTTATTTAATAATTCTTCAATTTTTAATATATCATTAATTTTAATAATTATACATGTATCACAAGAATTTCATATTTATAGACTATGTATTATTTAATTGCAATTCACAAACATATCATAATACACTAATTAATATCAAAAGTACGTCATAAGTGTATAGTAAATAGTCATAAGTAAGATAATATATCAATATGAGTAAATATATCTAACCTAAACGAATATTATACGTAGAACATAAAAAGTTTCAAGAGCTTTTTGGTGAGACCTAAAAGAATCTTTGGATCTCTTGGAAACTATCAAGCCGTGAATTGGTTCTTCTTGGAGGGCTAATAGGACCAGTTATAGTATGGATGCTGCATAACGCATTCCCCAAGTAATCTTGGATTCCCCTTATTAACCTCCCGGTTCTCCTAGGATCCACGTGTATGATGCCACCGACAACAGCTGTAAATTACAATTCTTGGATAATAGTTGGGACAATTTTCAATTTCTTCATCTTCTGTTACAAAAAGCAATGGTGGAAAGGTATAACTACATTCTTTCAGTAGCATTGGATGCTGGAGTAGCTTTTATGGTAGAGTTGTTGTACTTCTCAGTAGACTTGGAAAATAGAAGCTTAACTTGGTGGGGTTCAAATGGTGAACATTGTGATCTAGCAATTTGTCCAACAGCTAAGGGAATAGCGGTGGATGGTTATCCGGTTAACTGATGCTCTTATCTTTCTGTTAAATATGTCTGTTACAAGAAAATGTTTTATACCAATGATTAGCTGGCTATAAAAATGCAAGATCCACCCAGGTTCATACACATGGAGAAATGGTGGCAAGCAATTGTTTCACTTGTATATGTGAAATATGTTATATTTGCATCTCTAATATAGCAAATCTTTATAATGATTGGGAAGCAGTGTTTAACATATATTCACATTCTCCTTTAAGAGCACAACATCTTTTCAAGTACTTCAATAAGCAAGGAATATGATTTTTAATAAAAAAATTTCTCCTCGCTAATTGTATTACTATTATTAGTTATTACCACAAATTTAAGCCATGATAAAACAACATATATTGTTGAGAAATACTCAAGATTCCCATATCCCACTTGAACAAAAATGTAGAGATAGAACAGATATGCAATAGGAATGAAAATTTTACATAAAATGATTAAAGTAATTATGTGATCTATCCTTAGATTTGTGTACAAGGATATGATTTTAGCATTTCGTCAATCATGGAGGCCCAAACCTTGATGTTGACAGGCATTTAAACTGAAAGCCATTGATTATACTCATCCATCCTTATTATAAACTGGAGGAGCCACCTCCACCATATGCCTTCATTTTTAGATAGTGAAAAATGAACTAAGGAATTACTTTCGGATTAGTAAATATAACATTAAACATCTAAACAAGATGCATACCTTTGCAACTTCAGATGTATCAGTGGCACTATAAATAGTCCTCAAGCACATCTTAAGATTATTTCTCTACCAATAGACAACAGCTCCGATGGGCTTGGCATAATTTAAGCAACCAATGTAAGACTGAAGGGAAAAGACAAAAAGTTGTAAGTATTTAATCCGAATAAGGTGACATATAGTTTGACTAATTAGTAAACTCGACTTAACTTAAACTACTAAAAAAGAGGACCACACTGATGCAATGCCTTAAATACCTAAGACCAACAGTAGAGCTCTTTATGCTAAGTTGTTTTTCCAATTTCATCACTTAAGTAGGAGTGGCCATCTGTTTTAACTCCCTGAATCAAGAGGGAAATTCCAGAACTTGATATTGTCCAAAAATGAGAGATATTGTAAGACCTATTAAGGATAAAACAAAAACAACCACATAAAATAATTTCTGATTATTATGCACTCGCCATAAAATCCTCTACCAAGCCAAACTTTGAAAACTTTGTCCAACAATTTACTAGCAACATCTTCCCCGGAGGATATATAAGACTTTCCCTTGGAAATTAGATCTATTGCATTCATCGCAAGTAACTACAAAAAGGAAAAATTACAAAAATATCAGCACTCAGAGGTCTTCCGAAACGATGATAAGGATGTGAAAGGAAAATCTAAATTCCAAAATGCTTGTAACTTCTTCTGATTCTTAAAGAATAATAAAACATTAGATGATTTCAATCCAAATCAACCTCTCCATAAAAATGTGGGTTAGTGATGCAATTCACCATAGTGTGCTTTTCATTAAGTCCCACATTGAATGCTATAATATCAGGCAAACTCCATCTTCAAAGGTCTACATCTTCAATATACGTAAGAACCATCTCTACACTATCCCTATTTTTCAAGTGCAATAATTGATATATTTTCCCCTTATCATAAGCAATACAAAAAAAATTAAATCTATAAGCAAAACAAAAAGATTAAATCTCAATTTTTAACACCACACCTCAAAGCCACTGATATCAAACTAAAATCACAACATGTAACTTACAGAACCAGATTTCAGATTAACAAGCTTGCTAGTGAAATGCTCATACATGACGCTAGAGCTAATCCTTTCAACATCAACAAAGACTTTGACTTTCTCTGGTAAATCTTCAATACAAGAAACCACCTTTAAGGTGGACTTTCTATGATCAAAACCTATCACCCTATAGGACCAAACAAACCACAACACTACATAAGCTAGATTGCCTTATTGGAAACTGATCGTGGCATATTTGAGCCGAAGAATTTAGCTTACTTGCACTTAGATTGTCGTGAAATTGCCGAAACAAACCCAGGCGAGCCAAGAAAATCAAGGATAACACCTTTCCAACCCTTCCATTCAGAAATCCTCAATCCTGATAACAACCCACAGCAAAGTTAACAACTTTTTCTGTTTTCAGGTCTAAAGAAAATAACTTTAAAACATCTTTGATAACCCCTAAAAGCTAGAGAAATAAAGGGTATGCCAACCAAAAACCTGAGAGGTTCAACAGAAGAGAAAGGTAGAATAAGAGAAGGAATACGGTATCGTAAGTGGAAGAGATGAGCAAAGAGGGCAGAGAAAGCTCTTGAGAAAGATGGGTAATTTTAGAGAACCAAACTTGCATTCTTCTCTTCTCTTGCTTTCTCCATGAGTTCCAACACCGCGTTTGATCGGAACTCTTGAGCTCCATCACCGTGGATTGAGGAACATCTAAGCTTAGGAAGCACTAGGTAGTGCAGTGGTAGAATTGACAATACAGTTGAGGTAAGTTATGAATTGCTATAGAGATGTTGTGAGGTTGAATGATCTTCATAATGGGGTGAGAAATGGGTGCAAAAAATTGGTGGATGAATGTATATGTTTGTGTTCTATTTTGGGTGTTTATGATCAAGCATGGAATTTTGATTTGTGTATAGATGATGTTGAGCCAAACTTGAGGTATACATGAAGTGGTTATCAACTTGAAATAATGAACTTAGGAAAGAAATATGTTATGGAAAAAAAAGAATAGGAATTTATTAATGATACTTGAACATGTCTTGTTTTGGGGTTAACGATCAAATTTAGATCATGCTTTGTTGGTGAATGATATTGAGAGGTGTAAAATCTGGAAAGTTTGAAGATGATTGACTGGAAAATGTTCACTAAGTATGCTTCAGTTTTTTAGCCATAACTTTTTCTTCTCTAGTTGTCCAAAGGAGATGATTCTTGATTTAAATTAAACTAGAGACATATGGCTACATTTTTATGAAAACATCGAATTCAAATTCTGTCTATAAGAGTCTCAAAATCTGACCTGAAGTTAAAAAAGTGGGTATATTTATGTAAAAGTTTGCCTCGACAAACTCCTTACTTTGCCGCGACGAACTTGAAGGTTTTGGCTAGGATTCCTTTCGAGTAAAATTCGTCGTGGCCAACTTTAGATTTTTCCTAGGTGAACTTATGAAATTTTTGCGAGAATCCCTCTCAAGAAGAGTTCACCACAGTGAACTTCTGACTTCATTGCGGCGAATTTTTCTCTATACCAAATATGTTTCGATATTTTGGGTATATCTTGTCATGTAGTTATCTGATTGGAATGATTTTTAATTTGGAGTAAACTAGAGACATAGTAATACAAATCTTCTAAAGAAATAAATTCCAATTTGGTCTCTAAAAATTTCAATTTTGTGGTAGAAGTTGAGTATAGGGCACTATCTCAGAATAAAAGCAGTTCGAAAATATTTGGAGTATAACTTTCACAATATTGAACCAAATTGAATGATTTTGGTTTCATAAAAAACTTAAGAAATGGAAGGAAAATTCTCAAAGAGAAAGTGTTCCTAAATTACTTCATTTTCATTGTACGATTGATCATGCATTGTAGACCTAAAGCTGTGTTTCAGGAAAAATCTGGATTTTGATCAAATGAGTTATGAATTAGGATTCTAATGATTTTTATTGAGGTATAGACCATAAGTATACATGGTACTTATGTGAGTTCGTAATACGAATGTTTATGTGACGGGAATAATAGATAGATACCCAAGATTGTCATAAACATGCATTGTGCATATTTTATATACTTACATGTGCATTATAAAACAGTTACAATTGTGCCAAATTGTGATATGTGTATATTGCTTGTTATAGAGGAGCAACCTTTAGACGTTACTGGAACTTTCAGGCATTAGCTTTAAGAGTGACTGGTGAGTAACCTAGACGGCTTCACTTAATTAATTGTTTGTTTTATATTATGTCTGAATTATGAATAAATGTGATTTGATTGTGTTGATTGCAGACAATGAAGATCCGATAATTGTGATATAACAATGAGATATTGAAGTGCTACTTATATGTGAATGTGAAGAACTAAATATTTCATGACATGATTGATTATGAGAGATGCATTCCATGTATGAATGCATATTTAGATAATGAGAGTTATGACCTGAGTAGCCATCGAAACTGAACTTAAAGCTTTAAATGTGATTAAGAGCTAAAGGTTCATTATGTAAAATGAGCCCTGTATCTCCAACGAATAAGGGATAATATAAATGAGTCCGATATCCACAATAGATGCGGTACAGTCTAGGCACTTAGTCACAATAACATAATAATCAGAAAAGAGTCACAAGATCATTTCATATGCATTTTATTAAGCATGGTGGATTGACTGAAATACAAAAATGTCTACTCTTGAGTGAGAATGTGATATGTGATGAATTATGCAAAGTTGTGAAATATAAGTTATATGTATTTATGTGATGTATGAATTGAGTGATCCATCGATGATGGTTACCTCATTAAGTTTGCAAAACTCGTCAAAATTGTAATGTTAATTTTTCAGGATTGAGAGACGAGATTAGCTACTGAGGGAGACTACAAGCAGTGTAGACTTTTACTTTTGGGAACAAGAAGAAAAAGATCAAAGGTCAGTCAGTTGTATATGGACATATTAGATAGATTGTGTATATTTTCTCTTTCATGTAGCACTTTTTATATTAGGCTATGATGTTGTATAAGTATGAATGTTGAAAAATACATTGTAGACATTCGATTTCTATTAAATGAAATGAGGAAATTTGGTTTTAAAATATTGTGACTTTCCTTATGATGTTTATAAGAGAATAAAGACAGATGATGTCATGTTAAGTGAATGTTATGATTGAATGTAGCGAGCCATTATCATAGATTATATATTGGAATGTTCTCAGGGAGTCTCGGTATATACCCTAGGGTAAGGGGCATTACATTATTAGAGCTTGAATTATCTAAGTCCAATAAGATTCCCTACTTGACTTCAAGGAAGGTTATCAAGCAAAGTAAGAAATATAAATTGAAGTTTTAAAGCTCATGATTGAATGTTGAGCTTGCACTAATTAATGGTTAATTAGAAGCCCAAATTAATGTTTAGAAATGGGCTAGACTTTGGTTTAATTTAATTAATTAGATTAATTACATTAAAACAAAATTCTTAAAGAAATGAAAGGGAATTTCGATTTTTAATGGCTGAATGTGCAGCTGCACATTTAGCATTGAATTGCTAAATAAAGATGGTATTTATCATCCATTATCATCATTAAATGGAGTAATGATCTTACCATTAAATGGTTTAATGGTTGTCTTTTTAATGATGGCTTATAATGTAACCTTTTTAGTGTTCATTTGATTAAAGGTGAAAGAGGTGTAATTGATGATCTTCCTTCTTTCATCACTAAAAATCGATAAAAACCAAAATTGACATGTCATTTTAGGTTATTGGTCTTTTCATATAGCCGTCTTAAAACAAATGAGAAGAGTTTCATTTAATGGCTTCTTTATGTTTGATTAAAGAAAGGTGTGACACATTAGATGCTCCTCTCTTCTTTCTTTTCATGCTTAACCGAAATTGACAAGGTGAAAGAGAGGTGTTCTTGCATTTTTGGACTCTCTCTCCTTTCACGCATGTGTGAGCCGAAATTTGCATGAGAAATGTCTCATTTTTGACTTCTTTCTTCTAAAAAAAATCTCCTCCAAAGCTTTCTTCTCCTTTCCCACCAAAGGATCTTGTTAACCAAGTTGTCTAAGAAGAACAAATGATAGATCGATTTGGTTGAGGATACAATATCGAGAAAAGGAAACAATAAGAAGAAGAAGAAGATACATCACCTTAGAGAGGATACATTGTCGAGGATAGGACAGCACAACGAGGAGTTAAAGCTATAGCGAAGAAGTCAGTAATATTTCTACTAACTTATTCATATGTTAAATATTATCCTTATACCGTATCATGTATGGATTGACATGTTAATTTGGTTATCTTGCTTCTGCTGTGTTATGATTTCTAAAAAAAAGTTTTGAAATATATCGTTTAACCAAATCTCACATGTTTTCTTTTCCGATCCAACACAACCATGCTTTGGTCTTATCCCTTAAAGAAAATGAGAATAACCTTAATCTCACCACATCATCCGACACTCCATTCTACTTGAACAAATCACAAATATCTAGAAAGGTCTCCAAATAGGTGTTCGGATCCTCCAAAGACAATGATCCAAATTGAGATGCTTTCACTATGGATGTAATGCTGTAAGGTATCTCAAAACTCGTATTGTGATTGTCGGCCTTATAATAGGAGGCATGGATCTATTTTTGTGCCCCATAGTCAACTCCCTTCTCTCTTCAGGATGTGGCATCACCTGCTCCTCATGCTGTTCCATCTCTATAAACAACTCTTTTTTAATCCTTTCTTCTATGTTACTATTCCAAGCCAATCTAGTTTCCTTACGTAACCTGTGAACAATTTTTTCAATCTCAGCATCTAGTAGCAAATTCTCAAGATTTTGACCACGAGTGAGCATAAACAAAATGGAACAAATAATAATAAAGCTAAGAATGGAAAATAAAACACACCGAAATATAGCAATCAAGCAAACAATTGAAATACGTAAATAAATAATGTAGCAAGAATTAAATCTGAGATAATTAATACCGTCTAACCTAATAATTCACAATAAGGAAATTCTCAAGCAATGGTGCCAAAAACTTGTTGCGGTCTAAACAAAGAAATATAAATTAAATTCTATTTAGACCAACTAGAGGCAAGTGTACTTCGTCGATAAGTAATATAAAATCGTAAGAACTGGATATCGTACCCAAAGGATTCCAACACGGTCGAAAATTAAATTAAACGATCCAAAATTACTCAGATGATCAAAAATTGATTGATTTGAAATAAAATAAAGTAAGTGAATCAAGGAAATATGCAAGATACAAGGTACGAATTAAAAACGACTAGACTTAATCAAATAATAGAAATTGGCTAAGGTATCGAATTTCAATTAGATTAGAGACTAAAACTTGTAACGGTGGATTGATTTAGGATTTACTTCACTTAAGCGAGTCGAACCCAATGTTTATAGGAATTCTCTTCTCTTCTAAATTCGAGTTACTTACTTGGTTCATAGATAATTTGGAATTTAAGTAACCTAAAATTAAGTTTTTTAATCATAGATATTCTCACACAAGATCCTAAGGTTGGTCTACGCTTTAGTCTTAAGTATGTTGCCTGAATAATTTTTCCACAAATTAAATCTCATTGATTATGGCATTTAATCGTCTGAGGCCTTAATCTAGGTGATCAAGCTAAATTAGGACTAAATATGCATTCAATCAAGCAAAAACTAACACCATAAAATTGTCCTAGATCCAATATCAATCCTAACCTGAACCAAAAGAAACTTACTCACACATATTTATCAATGTAACACAAATCATGGTCATAATATATATTTTCATTGATTAAATCCACAAAAATTAAAACAAATAAGAAATAAAAACAAATTAAAACATCTAATATTTAGTATTCTCCCGCTGCTGTAGCTGCTTACGCTATCTCCTACTATTCACGCTCAACTGCTCACGCTATCTCCTTGGCTAACTTTGTTTTATCTCCTCTCTCACTGCTGCTGCCAGCTTTGTCCCTTCTTTTCTATATATTAATGTGATAATTAAGTTTTTGGTCCACCTATTCATGCACACCTGATTCTTGGTTCTCATCTTTGCCACCACCAGCTTCCTCTTCTTCTATCCTATGTATTGATGTTTTAATAAAGGTTTGTAGTCCACCTTTATTCATGCACACACTCTCACTGTCTTTGTTCCTTTCTCTGTCGCCACCAACTTCTTCTCTTGTTTCTATGTATTGAATGCTTTAATAAGGTTTTTTGGTCCACCCTTATTTATGCACACTCACGCTCTTCGTTCCTCTCACTGCTGCCTCCAGCTGCTTCTATTATTTTCTCCCTATTTAGTATCTCCGCAGGTCTCTCCCTGGTCCCACTCTTCTTATTCACCTTTTAACCTATCATTCACGCAAAACCCCCCTCCTTTTTCTTGTCTTCCAAAATGTTAATGTTTTGGCCACCTAAAAAAACGTTAACGTTTTGGAAGATAAGAAAAAGGAGGGGGTTTTTGTGTGAATGATAGGTTAAAAGGTGAATAAGAAGAGTGGGACCAGGGAGAGACCTGCGGAGATATTGAATAAGGAGAAAAGAATAGAAGCAGTTGGAGTCGGCAGTGAGAGGAACAAAGAGCGTGAGTGTGCATAAACGTTAACATTTTTTATCCTTGCTTCCTTTGATAGCTTTTCTTGATTTATGTTTTTAGATGTTCCAAATCTAATATGTGCCTAAAATTAAAACAAATAACTCTTAATTAGTGCAATATAAATATTAAATGGACAAGAGTATAGCAAATTATATATCTAAAATCAATATAAAATGCCCATTAACAAGTATAGTTTTCCTCTCAAGTTGGAGTATGCGGAGACATATTGGTCATAAAGAACAACAATTCTAATTTTCAATTTTTGAAAAATATAATTGTCTAAGAATGACTCTTATTGGATGAAAAGGTGATAATTTAATTCTAGGAATTAGATCTATCGAGACAGATTGGAAGACGTTTATCTATTATAAATCCAATTACATAGATAATGTACTACAAATGTTAATATTTGCGATATTTGATATATATGAAGTATTAAAGATATCCATTATCCTAAGTAAGAGTCGATATTTGATCTCAAGAAGATAAACATATTACTTTAGAAGTAAATCCCAATTAAGGTTTATTTAACTTAAGAACAATATCATTCAATATTAGAAAGGTAACAATGGTTGCTAATTAAGTCATAATACATTTTTCATTTAGTGAAAACGATTAATTGGATCAATAAATTCTATAGTGAACTCAACATAGTTCCTTACATTATTCAAAACAACAATTTAATGTGAAATATTAGAGTCATTGGACATGTAAAAGAAGCTAAGGTCTCTTCAAATATCCAAGGATGTAGTCAGGCAAAAATTTCTTAATTATGGTGATAATTAAGGTGAAAGTTGTAAGATTTAATCAAGTGCTCATTATAAATAATCTTGTAGAATTCTCTCATTAAGCCACCGTCCCAGTACTAATATAATCGTCATATGGTGATATAATATAAGATACTAAATGATTGGGTTAGTGCAATTGAGAGATTGTTAGTTTATGTCTTAAGTCAATCGATTGATTGTAGTTTAGTGACAAAATAACTTAAAACCATACTTTATCTTATACATGTTTTGATGTATATGATAAAGTTCATAAGATAATTATACATTGCAAATGAAATTATGACGAGATTATAATTATAAGATTCATTTTACATTTATGTATTATCCCGAAATTGTTCCTAATCATTATTCTATTAAGACTAGACAATAATAAAATATAAAAAGACATTACATATGTTATGTTTTTTCTTATGAATGAAGTAGTCGATCTCATAGGCTAAAGTATAGAGATACTCAAACAAATGTGTAGGTGCTTATTAGAGAACAAATTAACTGAACTGACCCAAAATAAGAAATTAATTTGAAACATTACTTGTACGTCTATGAAAATTCTAATTGTGATGATTGTATAAGTGATTCTTTGACGTAATGTTTCTAAAGTTATGTTGTATAGGGATTGCTATATTTTGATACTATTTATTATTTATTCTAATCATTGATAGCTCATTTGGTAATCGTTAGATGTAACATAAACTATATGGAGGTAGTTGAGTGATCAAGATAGGATTCATCACCATTAAGTAATTAAGGAGAATGTTCTACTAATCTCAATTAGTATTGATTCAGAAAATCTTTGGCCAAGGAATAATGATGTTCTGTAAATAGTTTACAAATGTCATTAATTGAATCATAGCTAATGATGGAGAACTACTATGATTGGACTAAAAAAGAGTAGGCATTAATTTCATGTTATGTCTAATCAGAACATTGTATAATGGAGGAATTGAATTACACAGAAAAATTATGCACAGAAAGATCTGTCAAAACCACAATGACAATCATAAATATTTGGGTGGTCATGATGTGTTGTTGGACGTCAATCTTGATCTATGATTATAAATTGTTTAATTGGAGAATTAAAGATAAATTAAAAGGAATTTTAATTTATCTAATTCTAATTATGAATTATAAATATAATTTGTAATCATTGCTAACATATTTGATAATCTAATGGATCTCACATTAAAAACAAGTTGAAGAAAGCAAAGATATTTTAATAAAGTTAGACTTGATTGTAAAGTCTGAAAAAACTTTATAATTAAATAGAAGATATTTAATAAATAAGAATCAATATGAGATATTGGATCTTATTTGAGCATAATTAGTATTTAACTAGAATTATTTGTAATTCTAATTAAAGTTTAATTAAAAATATAATTTAATTTCAATTAAATTACTAAAATGTTCAAATTTTATTATAAATAAATTTAAGCTCTAATGGAGCTGACACTTCTTGGTTAACCCTCTTTGTGAGAGTTATATAGTTAATGATTTAAGGATGTAATGCTTAGTTGAAGCATGTATTATCCATTAAGTTTAGAATTAAAATAGGTAATAAAAGGTTATGAGATATCCAATCCGTTGGATATAATCTTAAAGACCTGTTGAACAAATTATTTGTTTCAATGTATATTTATAGAAGAATAGTTCTTAAGATAAATAGTGGGAGTAAGATGAAATTTGAAAGGTTCAAATCTCATGTCAATACATCCAACTAGAACTAGTGCTTTTGATGGTACATTTGATGCATAGTTGAAAGGCTATGAGATGTTGAAAGATTCACTATTATGATGAATTCAAAACTTTGTTTTAAAGATGATTGTAAATTTATTGTGTTTACAAAAAGTTTAGTGAGAGTATAGTTGTCCTCTCAAGTGAGAGTATGTAGAGACATATTGGTCATAAAGAACAACAAATCTAATTTTTTAATTTTTGAAAATATAATTGTCTAAGAATGACTCTTGTTGGATGAAAAGGTTATAGTTTAATTCTAGGAATTAGATCTATCGAGATAGATTGGAAGTTGTTTACCTATTATAAATCCAAGTATATAGATAATGTACTACAGATGTTTAGTATTTGAGATATTTGATACTTATGAAGTATTAAAGATATCTTTTATCCTAAGTAAGAGTTGATATTTAAGTTCAAGAAGATAAACATATTACTTTAGAAGTAAATCCCAATTAAAGTTTATTTTACTTAAGAATAGTATCATTCAATATTCGAAAGGTTCTAATACAACAATGGTTGCTAATTAAGTCATAATACATTTTTCATTTAGTGAAAATGATTAATTAGATCAATAAATTCTATAATGAACTCAATATAGTTCCTTACATTGTTCAAGACAACAATGTACTGTGAAATATTAGAGCCATTAGACATGTAAAAGAAGCTAAGGTCTCATCAAATATCCAAGGATGTAGTCAGGCAAAAATTTCTTAATTTTGGTGATAATTAAGGTGAAAATTGTAAGATTTAATCAAGTGCTCACTATAAATAATCTTGTAGAATCTCTCATTAAGCCACTGTCCCAGTACTAATATAATCATCATATGGTGATACAGTATGAGATACTACACGATTAGCTTAGTTCGAGTGAGAGATTGCTAGTTTATGTCTTACAGCCAATTGATTGATTGTAGTTTAGTGACAAAATAATTTAAAGTCATTCTTTATCTTGTCAATGTTTTGATGTATATGATAAAGTTCATAAGATAATTATACATTGCAATTGAAATTATGATGAGATTATAATTATAAGATTCATTTTGCATTTATATATTATCCCGAAATTGTTCCTAGTTATTATTCTATTAAGACTAGACAATAATAAAATATAAAAAGACATTACATATGTTATGTTTTTTCTTATGATGAAGTAGTCGATCTTATAGGCTAAAGTGTGGAGATACTTAAACAAATGTTTAGGTGGTTGTTAGAGAACAAGTTCACTGAACTAACCTAATATAAGAAATTCATTTGAAACATTACTCGTATGTCTATGGAAATTATAATTGTGACGATTGTATAAGCGATTCTTTGACGTGAAGTTTCTAAAATTATCTTGTATAGGGATTGCTATATTTTGATATTATTTATGGTTTATTCTAATCATGGATAGCTCATTCGGTAGCCGTTAGACGTAACATGAATTATATAGAGGTAGTTGAGTAATCAAAATAGGATTCATCAACATTAAGTAATTAAGGAGAATGTTCTACTAATTTCAATTAGTATCGATTCGAAAAATCTTTAGGTAAAGTGTGGAGATACTTAAACAAATGTTTAGGTGGTTGTTAGAGAACAAGTTCACTGAACTAACCTAATATAAGAAATTCATTTGAAACATTACTCGTATGTCTATGGAAATTATAATTGTGACGATTGTATAAGCGATTCTTTGACGTGAAGTTTCTAAAATTATCTTGTATAGGGATTGCTATATTTTGATATTATTTATGGTTTATTCTAATCATGGATAGCTCATTCGGTAGCCGTTAGACGTAACATGAATTATATAGAGGTAGTTGAGTAATCAAAATAGGATTCATCAACATTAAGTAATTAAGGAGAATGTTCTACTAATTTCAATTAGTATCGATTCGAAAAATCTTTAGGTAAAGTATAATGAAGTTCTGTAAATAGTTTACAAATGTCATTAATTGAATCATAACTAACGATGAAGAACTACCATGATTGGACTCAAAAAGAGTAGGCATTAATTTCATGTTATATGTCTAATCAGAACATTATATAATAAAGAAATTGAATTATATGGAAAAATCATGCACAGAAAGATTATTCAAAACCACTATGACAATCCTAAATATTTGGGTAGTCATGATGTGTTGCTAGACGTCAATCTTGATATATGATTATAAATTGTTTAATTGGAGAATTAAAGATAAATTAAAAGGAATTTTAATTTATTTAATTCTAATTATGAATTATAAATATAATTTATAATCATTGCTAACAATTTGATAATCTAATAGATCTCACATGAAGAACGAGTTAAAGAAAGCAAAGATATTTTAATAACATTGGACTTGATTATAAAGTTTGAAAAACTTTATAATTAAATATAAGATATTTAATAAGTAAGAATTAATATGAGATATTGGATCTTATTTAAGCGTAATTAGTATTTAATTAGAATTATTTATAATTCTAATTAAAATTTAATTTAAATTATAATTTCATTTCAATTAAATTAGTAAATTGCCCAAATTTTATTATAAATAAATTTAAGCTCTAATTGAGTTAGCATTTCTTGCTTAACCCTCTCTGTAAGAGTTATATACTTCTCTCAACTTGTTTCGTTGATATTGTTAAAGGTCAGACACTTGTGCGGCTATGACGGTTGAAATTGACCAATTTTGGAAACAGTTTAAAGTATGCGACAAGAAAATGATCGAGCTTCGAAATAAGGTTTGAATTAAGATTCATACTATATTATGATTTATATGGTATTTATTTTATAAAATTAAAGTGATCTTGATTTTCCAAACACTTGTGTGACTACGATGATTCAGATTGATCAGTTTCGGAAACAATTTAAGAGATACGATAAGAAAAAGATCGAGTTTCAAAATAAGGTTTGAATTAATATTCATGCTTTATATGTTATTTATTTTACAAAATTAAAGTGATATTGATTTTCTAATAATCAAAATATGAAAAAATTTTCTAATTATTTCGCCGTGGTCGGGATCTGATTTCGTCTCGACTTCCCAATACTTAATTTAAAAAGTTTGAATTTTTGTTTAAGATGTTTTTTATTTTAATAATTTAAATTAAGATAAGCATTATCTTTACGTTAATAATTTAAAAGATGATAGATAGAAGCATAAAATTCGTTAAATATGTAGTTTATAGATTGTTAGGTGTATGAAATAATTTATTTAATATATTTATAAAATTCTATCATAATAATGCAAAGAGATTACAATTTATATATTCAGGTAATTATTTTACTAATCAAAATATTTATCTAAAAGCCCATCATTTTAGAATATGGTACGATAGATTTGTTATTATTTTAAAATATTTAAATGTTCATAGTTTTTAGGAGTAAATTATTTTCCTTAATTTATTATATTAAATAGGGATCGATGCAAATTCAAATGCCATTAAATTAAATTAAATGTTGCAGATTTGGGTTCTGTTTAGCAAACAACAGATTGTATTAGCTGTTAGCTGATTCTATTATCGATTAGCTAATAGCCGATTCTATCAACTGATTTGACCAGTGGATAACATCAGCTGTTTATTAAAGATATTTGGTAAAATTCGCTATTTAGTATTAAATGTTGATGTGTAAAATGATTTATGAGAGCGTGATTTTTTTTAAAAATTATAAGGGCGTAGATATTATATTTCTTAGTATTTTGTTGAATATTCTTATAAAAATTTAGATTTATATATTTAATTTTACAAAAATTAAGTTTATAACTTAAAAAATATAATAATAATAAATATAAATAATATAGCGAGCTACATCATAATAATATTTTTCATATAATATATATAAATTTTATTATTTAATAAATAAAATATCTATAATTATAGTATGACACAAATATGATATATAGAAGTTATATACTAAAAATATTAATTTTATGTGACTATTTATGTTCAAAAAGTAATATTATGGTATTTTTTAAATGTAAACTAATATTATAAAATTAAATAAATATTAAAAAGTTTAATTAACCTATTTATTATATTATTTTAAATTTCACAATATAATTGTACGATTAAAAACACTCAGAGGAAAAATAAAGAATAAAGTAAAAAATAATATTATCATCAGACAAACAATTAGCTCTAAAACCTGCTCTTATTAAGTTTTTCAAAATAATCAGACAAACAATTAGCTCTAAAACCTGCTCTTATTAAGTTTTTCAAAATAATAAGTTAACCATGATTCAATAAATCCATCGGTAGCTTTTAAGCCGTTAAAATGCTGCTAAAATTTAAAAAACAGCTAATTAGCTGTTTGTTAAATACTCCCTTAGTTTTTTCAAAAACAGGATAGCATAAGTGTGGGTTGGTGTTGCAGATTGCCACATTCCCACTTGATTTCATTTCAAAACTCGACAAACTCTCCCGACACGCCGGAGAATACTATCTTCGCTCTTATCTCTGCAATACCCTCTCTGAATCAGTGTCGGTTAGAAGGAATGGGAAGTTCATCGAAGGAAGAGTCTGGAAGTGACGCAGAAACCTCCAGCGGCGACGCTGCCCCTTCCGACACCGGCCTCTTCACTGAGGGCGAACGCGTCCTGGCTTATCATGGTCCCCGCATCTACGAAGCCAAGGCACGTATATATTATATATTTACGTATGTATGTCTTACTTCCTCTCTCAGTCACACCAGCCATCTAAGTAGCCAATGTCTGTCACGCTCCAAACACATATACAATATTTTATGTGGATTGTGCCTTTCTCTTTTTTGTGATATTTTGGATTTTCGATTAATTTGCGTTTCAAAGTTCAATTGCTTTGGAATCTGTGATGTTTATCGGAACGGTTACTGTAGATTGAGGTCTGTTGCAGGATAGTGAGTATTAGATTATCGTGTTTGACATTTTTGTATTTTTATTGGTTAAATTCATTTTCTAATTTCAATAGCTTTGAGATCTGTGATATTAGACTGAAATGTTAGTTTAAATTGAGTTATTTTGCAGGCGAGCTCAAGGTTGTGGTCAACGAGTATTGTGATTATTCTGTTTGATATTCTGGGTTTTTTGCTGTTTAATCTGACTTTCAAACTTCAATTGCTTTGAAATATATGATATTGATGGGAATGGTTGCTGTAGATTGGGTTCAGTTGCTGGCAAGTTCAAGGTTGTGGGTAGTGATTGTTGAGAATAATCGTGTTTGTTATTTTGGCTTTTATGTGTTTAATTTGAGTTTCAAGGTTCAATTGTTTGGAATCTGTGATAATTTAAGTTTCAAGGTTCAATTGCTTGAAATATATGATATTGGTCGGAACTTCATCTGTAGATTGAATTATGTAGCAGCCAAGTTAGGTTGTAGATAGCGATTGTTGAAGGTTAGTTGTGAAGAGTTTGCATTGAATTTCAGTGTTACAATTTAACTTCTTCGGTAATTGAGTGTCTGTGACTCAGTCTAGCTTGGATTTTTGCAGTATTGCATGTTAAGTTTCCTTGTGCGCTTGTACTTTTCAGGTTCAAAAAGTTGAGTGCCGGAAGAAGGAATGGAGATATTTTGTTCACTATCTTGTGAGCTCTTTCTCTAGATTTTAGTCTGAACTATCTTATTGAGTTTCTATTTTGAATTGCTACTGATCTAGTAATAACCTACTGATTTATCAATTAATGTTATTCTTATCCTGTCAACTGATGTGCAATTTCCTGTTTTGCAGGGTTGGAATAAAAAGTAAGTACCTGTATATTCTATGCACTTAAGTTTTTCTTTCCAGATGAATATCTTTTATTCTGTTCACTTCTATATGATCCTTCCTAGAGTCATCACTTTATGAAGCACAGAATGCAGGATTTGGATTTTGATTTTCTATAATGCGTCCAAGTAATTAGAAGCTCAAGCTCTAGTACTTTTCAATACAGGCTGCACTATGTAATATTAGATATTTTGTTGTGGAACAATACAAAAGTGTCTTACTGCTACTATCTATCTGGAGAGTTAGAAGAACATTAAAAGTTTGAGACGCAAGCAAATCTTGCTCACCACCAATGCTTTTAGAAGAACTGTTACTAGCCTTTTGTGCTATAGGCCTTTAAGGTGGTTGTGCTTTTTGCATGTTCCAAACCACAGCAAAGATGAGTCCCTTTGTGTATTATTCTTAAGGTTGACCAAAGGGTATTTTAGTGTGACTAATTTCTAGTTTCAATATTTTGACAGCTTTAGTTTTGTAATGTCAGTAGATCTTTGGGACTTTTACTGGCCATATCAAATCACAATAAGTCTAAAGTTGAAAAGCATTAAAGAAAACTATAAATCTAAAAGTTGAAGGTTGGTGGTAGAAGAATTAAATTGGCAGTTTAAGTGACCAAGATTATAACAAGAATACGGAAACTGCTGCGGTGATAAAAGTTCAGTCCTTACTGCTGAAATAGTTAGTCACTAGACGAAAGAATACTTGTGATTTTTTTTTACTATTCTTTGTTTTACAAGTAAATATAGCTATAGTTATATACTTGGGTTCCTTGATATCCCTATTTGGATAGCTAAACCTTTAAACTTAATCTGAAGATTTTATATCTGGACCTTTGAGAAGAAGTTGGGGAATGAAACTACTACTAAAGATAAACCCTTTCAACTTTATGAGATTTGTTGGGATCTCTTTATGAATTTGGTATTTTTTGTTTGGTGGAAGTGCTCCACTTCTTGTTGCTTTTAGGAATTAACTGCCAATCAAAGAGCAGTCTGAAGGTTTCCTAGAAATTTTGTGTTTCATACTGGGAACATTCTTTCATTAATAAGCATGCCCTTGTTTAAAAAAGGAATACAGAAATCATTACTATGGCTTGGACATATTGCCAACAGTTGGGACGAATGGGTAGCCACAGACAGGCTATTGAAACATACTGAAGAGAACGTGAAGAAACAGCAGGCCCTTGTGAATAATCTAGGTGTAGACAAGACATCAAAGTTTGGACGTGCTGCTCAAACTAAGCCAAAGATTTCTACTGGTAAGTTACTTTATACCTGTGTGTATATGATAATTGAATTAATATAACTGGCTACTTAAGGCTTAAATGTTAAAATTCAAGTTCTTATGCTAGTTTTGTTCGTCTCATTTTTGGGTATCTTCATGTAAATTGTGAATATCATAACCTTTTTAAAAAATTTTGCTTTTACTAGATTGGAAGTAGATGAGTAATTCTCTAGTCCAGGACAGTCAGCAAAGAGATTGTCTCTTACCTCACCCCTTGGGATTGTCTCTTATAATAAATCATTGATATAGTGACGTGACAGTGACAGTTGTTCTACTGGACGGATCCTTGTGGTCAAAGCTTTTTTGATGTTTTCATCATAACTGTAAATCGTCTTTTTGATTAGCCATCTGTCAAATTGATACGGACACTGCCATTTACATAAATATATGTCTAGATTTGTATTTAACATTTCGTTTTGAAAAAATCTACCTCAAATCAACAATGGCATTGTGGAGACACTTTTACCAAGAAATCAGTATAGGGATTGTTCCGTTCAGAAGCACTTTTATTTTTTTATCTTGATGACTTTTGCAATTCTGAAGATACCGGTAGATATAAACCAGATTTAAAGAGATAATTGTGACAAACATGCTTATCACTGCTTGAAGCGGTCACCTCGGGTTTACTTTAAAAATTGCATCTATTGGCTTTTGCTTAGCTAATTGCTCTGGATAATGGCCCGAAGTCATGCTAAGTCGTTGTCTGGAAGTATCAGTAATTCACACGTATATTTATCCACCATATTGTTTAAGTTAGATATTAAAACAATGGTTGGGGTGCTTTTCATTTTACTTTCTGTCTGAACTGGTTATTTTCTGTTGTGAGCATACCTTTCTGGGATTCCATATGGTATCTGGAAAGTATCCAAATCTGTTAACTGGTAATTGGCTATTTACAAGTTGCTCGTTTCTTCCATATCCCATAGAACTGCCTGGTTGCATGCAAGTTTCTTCAATTTTGATGATTGTTAGCCAATCATCATCAAAAATGTATTATCTTAATTGGAGAATTTAGTCTGCAAAGATATGCAAAATGCAATTAATTTTTTAGCTCTTTCATTTGCGATAATACTACTACTTTTATTTTTGCAGACGTTAAAATGGAGAAGGAAGATTCCAAACCCAATGGTTTGCTATCTTTACAAATCCTTTCCATGCTTTACTGGTGTTCATATTCTCTTTATTTTGTTACTTTAGATAATATCTGCATTTCTTTAGGCATTTTATCCTTATTATTGCCCTTCCTTGTTCACTTTTATCATTATTGGTTAGACATAGATCCTGTTGAAAGTGAATTAAATTCAGTTTTCTTCCGGGGAGCAAATACAATTATGTTCTTACTTTTCATCGTTAACAGAAGTTCTTTCATCTAGCATTTTCCTTTAACCAATAACATATTGACTCTGATGGAGCTCAGTGTTTCAGTGTGGTTATTTGATAACCTCTTACACCAAATCTCATATTATCTAAATGCACTTGGTTTTATATACTAATTTGTTTCATGAAGTATCATGTGGCTCCTACTTTTTTGATGGCCAAAGCATTATGGCACTCATTGATGACTTCCAACTTTTCTATGATTAACCTTAACTTCATGCTCTTAAAAGCCCTAGGTGTTCCTTTCTTTTGTGGTTTATCTCCATTCATGGTTTCAATAATATTCTTGTCAGGATGAATTACATTAGTCTCATGGTTTAACAATATTTCTTTATAGTGACAAAAGGGAAGAAGCGCAAGGGTGACTCGAGCATTGAGGTCTGGCTTGAACCTGATTTATGTGACGCTTTAACATGCTTGTTTTCAAATCTGAAGTATTAATTGAATGCAGGGGTTTTAACCTGTTGTATCTCTTGGTGCACAATTTATTTCCATTAATTATAAGCCCGTTTGTCTAGTACACCTGATCTATAATAGCAAACTTTACACAGTTAAATGAATAAGAATCACAGATGCCTTTGGGCACATATCTGCATTCTTTTAAATGCTTCTCTTGAATCTTCTAGAACCTTTATGCTTTATTTCTCCTGTCAAATTTTCAGAAGGATGTGACTGAAAAGCGTATCAAGATGCAAATTCCGTCAACTTTGAAGAAGCAACTTGTTGATGATTGGGAATTTGTCAACCAGCAGGATAAGGCAAGCAACCATAATGAATGGCAGATCATCTTTTTCTTTTTCTTTTTTTAATCTTCTTGGAATCACTTTGTTTGAAACATATTAATTTAGTTACATTAGCAAGAGGAGAAGCCATGAATCTAGGATTTTTCAGTATTGCAATCTAGTGACAACTTTATAATATATGATCCCTAAAGATGCTGGCAATTACCAAATGTTAAAAAAAGTTTGACCAAATCTGCTTTTGCAAGTTTTGTATGTAATTTTAGGCAAGTTTACTGCCATATGTGATAATGTAGAATCCTGATGTGATGTGAAAATTTTCTTTATGCAGCTTGTAAAACTTCCTCGATCACCTAATGTGGATGATGTTATGATGAGGTACTTAGATTACAGATCAAAGAAGGATGGCATGTAAGTTTTAGATTCATTTCATGCTCAAATTGGATTAATCAATTTTGAAACACATCTTTTTTTCCCAATGCTTCTCGTGATGTGGAATCTTATCTGAAGCCTCCTATCTGTTTCAGTGGTCAATGCTGGGCGCATTAACATATAGTTTTAATAATGGATATAAGTGATATCAGAATTAGTTTTGCACAATAAAGCCCAAGAATTGATGGAATATGACAAAATGGAATGCCCAACTGATGAAAATATGTGTTCAGAATACTGATCATTCTGCATTGGATGGTTTCTACTATATGAACCAATATGTATTAGGTTAGAACCAATAGCAGGTAAAGATATGACCTGCTTGGTCATAGTTAAGAATATCTGAAAACTAATAATTAGTTTGGGTTGGGAAGTTGGTCTCTGGGTATTGAGATAGGAAATGCAGATGTGTTACTAGGTGTGAATGAGAGTTTTTCATAATGCAAACTTTGAAATATTAAAATTTATGTCAAGAAAGCATTACAAAGATCAGACTTTTCATTAATTTAAGATAAACATTAGAAAGTTAGAAAGTTGGTTGTGCGTACATGTTAATAACATCGACGTACAGCAAATATCATTGCTCCGCTGATAATAGGTTAATAAATAGTTGTTTTGTTTGTTATAGGATGACTGATTCAGTTGGAGAAATTTTGAAAGGCATACGATGCTACTTTGATAAGGCTTTAGCAGTGATGCTTTTATATAGCAAAGAGCGCCAACAGTTTCATGACTCTGTCAAAAATGATGAATCCCCTTCAACTGTATATGGTGCAGAACATTTACTTCGACTCTTTGGTATGTTTACAACCCAGTGTTTTATCTATGTTACCACTATAGGGAATCTAAGGTCATTGCCTTTTCTTTTATGTATATCAATCATAATGCATGTAGGTTCCTAAGCTACTCTTTATGATTACTTTGTTTCTTTGCAGTTAAATTGCCTGAGCTATTGAAACATGTGCGCATTGAAGAAGACACATTGACCTGCATGCAGCAGATGTTTCTTGACTTTCTCAAGTATCAACTCAATCCCTGCATACTCACTTACCAATCGTTTGCTTTTTTATAGAAATTTGAAATCACAAATTCTTGTTGAAAGATTAAGCAGATTGTACGTGCCTTCATCTATTCATTGTTTCCTTAATCATCAGAATTCAAATGCAAAGGATGAGTTAACTATGGAAGGAAACAAAGTAATAGTTTTTTTTGGCTTCCCTGCGCCTTGAAGTCATGATTCCATGAACGAGTTTGGGGAACTTTTGCCTATCCTGACTGAATAACTTTTAAAACCAGATTTTTTATCACTTCCTTTTGGGTTGCTTCATAAATCAAAAGCATTTAGCAGTTGATGAGGCTGTCTCTGTCCTAGCAGTTATTTGGCTGAGTTCTGTTTAAATGCAATCACTACATGCTTTAATGTTTGTTAACTTAATGATGTTTGAGATTCGTATGTGCAATGGTCTGGTAAACATAATTAGAAACAGTCTGCTTGTGATGTTTCAACCGAGCAGAAAGCAATTTTATTGGCGTTGCAACCATTATCAACTAGAGGCTGGTCACATTCAAAGTTGCCTTTGAGACAATAAAATATTGTTTTCTACTCTAATTTTGTATCAGAAATCTCATCTTTTTCCAGCATGATCGTAATAACTCTGTACTTAATTTTGTGTCAAACGCACCATTTTATTCTAAGAGAACATTGTTTTCTTCATCATGCAGATTTTTGCAGAAGAATCAAAGTACTTTCTTCCTTTCTGCATATGACGGGCCTAAAGTTCCTGAAGATAAAGGCAAAGTGAAAGATGAGTAAGCAGTTTCATGAATTCCCTGCCCTACTCATCACTTGGCCAGGTTTCGGGCTTCTTGTTGTACCATTAGTATTCTTTCACACTTTCAAGGATTAGTTGTTGAAACCTGTTACTCCTAACCTCACATAATTGGATTAGATGTGCATTAGTCACATTGAAGTTGTAATTGTTATGGAAGTTATACATATTACTTTCCTCTTAGAAGTTTAGAACCGTCAAAGACTATTGCATCAAGTTTGTGGCGTATTCTTTTATTCGTGGGAGCATAATGGTTGTGCACTCGCACTTAGCATACTCATTCAACCAGTTTCGAGCACCGGTTTGTTTTGGCATATGTAACAGTGGAAACATAAAGTGTAAAAATGGATAATCCCTGAATTAGGACACCTGTCAATAATCCTTACCCAAGGTATATATAGTCTCCTAAGGCTTCAACAACCTAACAAACTTGACATATGGCGCTCTTATACTTGCCAGCCGTGCTAATGATATGTAAAGGAAATAACAAAACAATACTTGTGATTTAAAGATGCACTCTTTGCGTAACTTTAATAAAATGTTGTTTTTAATAAAATGTTGTGTTTGGAACATTGCCCTTCAGAACGTATTTGTCCTCGAGGACGACCTGCATTGTCAACGGTGGCTATGAAATTTGGAAATTGACAAGCAAACTTTTGATATTCAACCCATGAAGCATCCTTTGGAGACGCATGAGCTTACTTAACTAACACTTCTATAACAGCATGTCCCTTCTTTTTAACCATTTTCTTGTCCAAGATAGCCTCTAGTTAGAGGGCCACTGATCCATCTTCATCCTATAGGCAAGATAGAAGATGGTGTTTTTGTGCCATGGTGTTGTTTGAGGAGCGACACATGAAAGACATCATATATTTTGGATCCGGGAGGTAAATCTAACTTGTATGCAACATCTTTGATTTTGTTTAATGACTTCAAAAGGGCCATAATAATTGCAAACAAGTTGTGAAATGCTCAGTTTGATATGGTTGATTGACAAAAAGGTTGCATCTTGAGGTATACAGTCTCCTACTTGAAAAGTACGTTCCACCCATTTGTTATTAGCTTGTTTCTTCATGCGAGCTTAAGCATTGGCTAAGTTTCTCCTTAATATGACCAATATTTGCTTAAGTGTTCGAAGCTCCCTGTCCACCAAGTCTGTAACAAAATTGGCAGAAAATTTCTGAAATGCTCGGTTTGGTATGGTTGATTGGTGATAAGGTTGCATCTTGAGGTATATACAGTCTCCAACTTGAAAAGTATATTCCACTCGTTTTGTATCAACTTGTTTCTTCATGCGAGCTTCAGCATTGGCTAAGTTTTTCTTTAATATGGCTAAGATTTGCTCACGTGTTTGAAGCTCCCTGTCCACCAAGTTTATAATAGAAGATCCTGCCAAGTACGGGGTCACCACTGTTAGGAGAGTAACCATACAAAGCCAAGAAAGGCGTCATCCCAATGGCTGAATGGTACTTAGTATTGTACCAGTATGCTGCAAGAGACAACTAATTATCCCACTTCCCAGGGTCTCCCCTGCTGGACATCTTAAAAAACATCCTAAGACTTTGTTGACAGCCTCCGTTTGGCTATCCGTTTGCGGATGGTAAGCGATGGATTTGAGGAGTTTAATGCCTTGTACTGAAAAAAGTTCATCTCCAAAATAAAGACATGAAGATTGGGTCACAATTAGAGGCGATAGTCGAGAGCCAACCGTGGAGATAGACCACTACATCCATAAATTTCTTATCAACTAAAGTTGCTATAATTGGTCCCTTTAGAGAAATAAAATTAGTATATTTCGTGAACCGATCAACCACAACAAGAATAGTATTTTCCATTAAAACGAGGTAATCCTACAACAAAATCAAATGAAATTATAACACCCCTATTACCATAAAGTATGAACCGAAATACCCTAAGGGCATTCTAGTACATAACCTATGATAATGGTGCGCTACGTTCAATCACAACATTCACTTAACATGGCATCATCATTCTTTATTTTCTTATAAGACATCATAATGAAAAACACCATAATTTAAAACCCAAATTTCTCCTTTCATTTCATAAAATCAAATATTTACGTTGACAGTTTTCAATTTCATTCGAATGTGAACATCATCATATCCTAATACAAAATGCACTACATGAAAGAGGAAATACACAAAAAGATCTATCTAATCTTTCAATCTCAGCTGACCGACCTTTGAGTAATTTCTTCTTTTTTCCCAAAAGAACAAGACTATATTTTTTGTAGCGTCTCTTAGTAGCTAAAGTCGTCTCTCGATCTTGGAAAAAATTAACGTTGTAATTTTGGTGAGTTTTGCGAATTCAATAAGGTAACTATCATCGATAGTTCACTCAATTCATACAACATATCACACATATAACATATAATTAACATCTTTGAATTTTGCATAAATTATCACATATCACATTCTCACTTAAGGGTAAGACAATTTTGCATTTCAAACAATCAAACATACTTATAAAAATGTATATGAAATGCTCACGTGACTCTTTTCTAATTATTACGTTGTTGTAACCGAGTGCCTCAACTGACCCGTATCTATTGTGAATATCGAGTTCATTTATACTGTCCCTTATCCGTTAGGGATATAGGGCTCATTTTTTATAGTGACCCTTTGACTCTTAATCACATTTGAAGCTTTAAGCTCGTTTTCGGTAGCTACTCAAGTCACAACTCTCATTATCTAATCATCCATTCATGTATGGAATACATGTCTCATAATCAATCAATCATGTGAAGAAGCATTTAGTTCGTCACATTCACATACAAGTAGAACTTCAATATCACATTCATGCATTAAGTCTCAGACCTTCATTATCCGATATCAACATAATCAAATCACATTCATATCATCATTCAAAACATATTCTAAATCAAACAAGTAATTAAGTGAAATCATCTAGGTTACTCACAGATTGCTCCCGAAGCTATTGCCTTGATGTTTCGACACCATCTAGATGATGACTTTCCAATTGCTCCTCTATATCAAGCAATATACACATATCACACTTTTACACAACTATAAGTGTTTATTAATGCACATGTATGTATATGAAATATGCATGTATAATCTCGAGTATCGCTCTATTATTCTCATCATGTAAACATTCATGTTTCCAAACTCATATAAGTATCATTTATACTTATGGTTTATAGCTCAATAAAACCATTAAAATCAAAATTCATAACTCATTTCGTCAATTCAGATTTTTCCTAAAACATACCTTCGGGTCTACTGTACATGATCAATCTGACAATGAAAATGAAGTTATTTTGGTAATACTTTCTTCTAGAAAATTGTTCTCTTATCTCTTAGGTTTCTAATGACACCAAGATCATTCAATTTGGTTTAGTATTTTGAAAGTTATATTCCAAATACTTCGAACTGAACATGTTCAAAATTTTGGCTAGTGCATGATCATGCACTCAAAGATGTACAACTTATATCTCTCAAATACAATGTCCAAAAATTACAAACTTTATACCAATTGAAAGCTAAGAGAATAAGCTACAACTTTTATGAAGACAACTTTGTATGATTCAGCCTATATCAATACAGTTTATTATATAACAACAGGATATAATTTCTATCACAGGTAGTGCTACAGCCTAAGCCAAAAACTGAACTTAAAGCTAAATTTCAAGACCCTTAGTGATATAATTCAAATTCAATTTCACTTAAAAATTGTAGTCGTATGTCTCTTTTTTAATCCAAATCAAAAATCACTCCATTTGAATAACTACAGAACATGATATTGTCAAAATACCAAAGCATGTTTAGTGAAAATACTCCATTCATCAATTTTCCAGAACTGTTCATCATTTTCGTCTCAAATTTATCACTCAATCTCTACCAAATAATTCCAGATGGCTATAATTTTTGGTGGAGATGTAAAATAATGTGTTTCGAGGCTGTCGGTTTAAGTACTATGTTATTTGGAAGTCAGGAGAAGAAGTTATAGTAACAAAAAATCAAGGGAGGTCCAAATTGTTTCCAGCCATAAAAGTCACGATCATGCTTCTTCTTATTTTTCCGAAACGCAAAAATTTTTCTTCTTCTTTCTTTTCTTTTGAACCAACTTCTCTAACTCCTCTCAACCCTATTTTCGACTTTCATTCAACCCAACACATTCAAAAACAAATCAAAAACCAAGAATTAATACTAAATATCAAAAACCAGAAAATCTCTATGCATGTTCTTCATTTTCCTGCACTCTCCTTCATTTTTCTTCATTTGTCGATCTTCTTCTTTTCTTTTTCTCTATCTAACATTTCTAATTTGATTCTACTCTCATTTTCGACTTCCATTAAACTAAAATCACTTACAAACAACTCCAAAATCCAGATTAAACATAACATTAAAATAGAAAAATTCATTATCTCAAATCACCATTTTACTGCACTATTTAACTTTCATTTTTTCTGCACATTCAATTTCTGCATTCTCTTCATTTCTTCCTCAAACTTTCATTTTAGATTATTCATTCTCATTCCCAGATATCACCATATACATATTCTTTAACTCTAAATTTATTTTTTTGTTCATCCTCAAATCTCCAAAATTTTTCCATATACACACACACAGTGAAGAGAAATAGAGCGTTCACTTCTATTTTCTTCAAAAAAAATTCTGTACTTAATTGTACACATTTCCTATGATCTTTCAACTCCAATAATTATTTCTACAACCTCATATAACATAATGATCATCAAATCCGAACATCAACACATCCAAATTTTCATTAGCGTCTTGTTGCATTCCTTTCTATTTAAAAGCCTCCCGTAGCCTCTGATAAGTAGTATCATGCCCTGAATGACCTCCCTACGGTGAGATGTGATATACCTCCATCATTTGTTGCTTAAGCATTTTGTCATCACCAATTACAAGTTTATCGTTGCGTTTGAGTATATTATTATCCCGTGAGTACTTAGATGAGTCGTGGGGGTTGGCTTGTAATCGTTGGATAATTTGTTGCAACTTAGGGTTCGATTGGCAACTAGCCTTCACTTGATCCAACAAGTGTGAGTTGACCATCGATAATGCAGAGAGTGATGATGGTGCAGTTTTGTGAGATAAGGCGTCAGCTCCTTTATTTTCAGAGCCTTTCTTGTATTGAATAAAGAACCGGTAACCCACTAATTTTCTCAACCCCTTGATTTGCATCTCAGTAGTTATATGTTGCTCCAAAAAATAATTCAGAGACTTTTGGTCCATGAAAATGATAAGTTCGCATCCAAGTATGAGCTCCATTGTTTTACAGCACATACCAAGGCAAGTAGTTCTTTGTCATAAACAACAATGCATGGTAACGTGGTCTCATAGTTTTACTGTAATATGCAATCGGATGATGATCTTGCATAAGCACAGCACCAATACCTGAGCCAGAATTATCCATCTCCAACATGAATATCTTGTCAAAATCTGGTAAACGAAGTACAGGAGCTTGAGTCAACGTTAGCTTGAGATTTTTGAAAACTAACTGAGCAATGACATCCCATTAAAAAGCTTCTTTCTTCAGCAATTGAGTGAGGGGTCAGCTATTTTTCCAAAATTATTGATAAATATGCAGTAATATCTAGCAAGTCCAAGGAACCCATGAAGTTCTTTCACATTCCTTAGAACTGGCCAGTTGAGGACACCATTGACCTTCTTGTCATCCATCGATACACTTTCCTTAGAAATAATATGGCCTAAATAGTCAATGTGATTCTTGCCAAAGCTACCTTTGTCCCCGTTGACAAAGAACTTGTATTGTTTCAGCTCATAAAAAATATCATGTAACTGTTGTAGATGACTTTCCCATGTCTTATTATAAATTAAAATATCATCAAAAAATACCAACACATACTACCACAAGAAAGGTCTAAAAATAAAGTTCATTATCGCTTGGAATGTGGCGAGTGCATTAGTTAACCCGAATGCGATCACAAGCCACTTATAATGACCTGAAAGGGTCTTAAAAGCAATTTTTGGGATGTTCTCAACAACCATTCGAATTTGATGATATCCTGACTTCACATCAATCTTAGAGAAGAAAGCTACCTCATATAACTCATCAAGCAATTATTCAACCAATGGCATAGGAAATTTGTCTTTGATGGTAATTGCATTGAGTTTGCGATAATCCACACAAAACCTCTACGTGCCATTTTTCTTCTTGACTAACACAATAGGAGCTACAAAGGGACTAGTGCTTTCTCGAATTAATCCAGCTTATAACAATTCATCTACCAATTTTTTAATGACTCCTTTCCACATGTGAGGGTATCTGGAGGGCCTACAATTAACGAGTGAGGATCCTTCCAATATCAGAATTTTATGATCTTGTAACCTAAAGGGAGGTCGTCCATGTGGCTCCTGGAAAACTGCTGGGAATTTTTCGAGTAACTTCTTGAGTTGATAGTGTTGTTCCTTGGTTAATGAGTTCTAGTCCACCTTTTTGTCATATCGTGTTTTGTCCTCTAGTTATCGAGAAAAAAGACTTCATAACAATGTTATAGGACCAATCTTGCACCCCTAACATCTCCACTTCACCCCCTATTCCCTAGAAATGTACTCTTTTTCCCATGTATATGAACTTCATAGAAGCTTTTCACAATCCCACTTTATCGTCCGAGCAGTCTCAACCAGTGCATACCCAGTATGGCGCAGTGATTAGTGAACGTAAGTATGAGGAAATTTGCGTGAAATACAACCTTTCGTATGTCCACTTTAGATTTTCACAGCAAGAGGTGACATCCACGGTCTCCTCATTAGCCACCACGACCCTGCATCTCTTAGCCACCTAACTTTTCAGACCCAACATTTTTACCAACTTAGCACTCAAAAAATTATGTGCACTACCTGTATCTATAAGGAAGTATACTGACTGTCTCTTGATAAAACCCTTCACCCTCATTGTGTAATTACCAACTTCTCCCTATATAGCATTTAATGAGACGTGAACTTCTTCTTTATTCTCCCCACCATCTACTTCTATAAACTTGTAGTTTTAGACAATAAATAAAATTGTAGCAAAAAGAATGGCTTTTATTATTCAAAAACAAGGTTGTTCCTCCTACTATCGTAATATGTACATAGAGAGCAATCTATACATACACTATTACATAAATGGCTATTATATAAGATAGAACTAAAAGATTATAATCTCCTCTAATTCAGCAGCAAACAACTAATAAGAGTATCTAATATATCTATCAGTTAGTTGGAGTTTCCTTTACATATTGAACTACCAATTACATAGGAATTTGTTGCTTTTTGGATGTCCTTGCCACCAACCATATTTCCTTTAATATTTCTGTTAGTATTATCATCCTTATCACTTCATAACTTCTAGGATTCCTTATCACTCTATGGACTCACACTTTTGATATCAAGATGGGCTATGTTAATATCGCCCTGTAAACTGAGCCAAGGTTGAAGGCACAGTTTGTGGCGAAAAAAGGTAAGAGCAACCTTAGGCACGAGTTTAGTGAATATATCAGCAAATTGTGCATTAGATGACACATGTTTAGTGACAAGTAATCTAAGAGCAACTTGTTCACATGCATAATGGTTATCCAATTTGATATGTTTACTCCATGCATGGAAGACAAGATTGATAGTCATATACAAAGTTGATATTATCACAGTATAAGACTGGTGTAGATGAGAGTGATATGAAGAGATCATTGAGAATGATAAGTGAGCCATGTAAGTTTAGCAGCATTATGGGCCATTGCACCATACTCAGCTTCAATACTAGAACGAGAGACTATGTGATGTTTCTTTGCACACTAGGAAATCATATTTGAGCTAAGGAAGGTGCAAAACCCGGCAGTAGAATGCCTCGTTGTAGGACAACCAGCCCAGTCAGCATCTGATGGTGTGAATATTTTCTAATTATATTAATGATTTTGTCGATGTTTTGGGTAAATATTCATGTGAAAAGGGTAGAATTTATTTAGTTTTATGTATTTTGGGCAGGAGATGACAATCGAGCTAAATTTGAGATATTTTGGTTGCTGTTACTTGAAGTTTTAAGCCGTGACTACTTATCTGTAATTTTTGGACCGACTTCAAATTCTGGACAGTAAGCCATGCCCATGGCTTAAGGTCGCGCGTGAATGAACATTCAATACAGAATTAAAGGCGCGATTGAGCTTTTAATTTGAATATTTGTCAGATCTGGAAGGGAAGATTTTTTTGGGATTAGTGAGGGAAGTTAACGATACTAATCTTCAGCCTATTTTTTCTCTCTCTTAAAAGACCTATAAAAGGGGAATCAGCAGGAGATCCAGGGGAGGTCGATTTTCAGGAAACAAAAGACTCTTTTATTTTTTATTTTGCAAGTTTTGTAGAGCCATGAGCGGCTAAACCTTCTTTAGTCTAGCAAGGGTTAATCAAGTTCAAGTTCATATGAGTTGTGAGATCTAAACTTTATTTTTGTCCTTGAAATTCTGCAATATTTATTCATTCTCTATTTTATTGATATTATTATCTTGTTGGTTATTGCAATAAGAGCTCGTTGTGCAATTGGCAGGATTGTAATTAACTAATCAAGATTTCTAGATCCGTAATTGTCTAGTTAATCTTGATGACGGTGGCATGTAATATAATTTCCAAGTTATATTATGAGAATGAATAATCTGATTTAAACAATCACGCTTGTTGATCTTATTGATTAGGGTTGGGTCTTTCTAATTATTAAAGCTATTAGCGAATTAAATCCTAGGCGTGTGTCGGGATTGTTCGACGATAAGGGGTTAGTTATAGGCGCGTGTCCGGCTAATCTAAAATTAAGGAAGGATCAGATTATTAGAAGTTTTTCAATAATCATAACCAATCTATTGTGGGATTTGGATTTATTCTTTGTTTCAATGATTAACCTTAGAACTTGAATGAGATTACCTTGTTAGATGTTGTTAATCTGATTTCTTTTCAATTTAAATTTATTTGCTTGCCATTTATTAAATTTAGTATTTTTAATCATCAGTTACAAAACTCCCTTTTTATTTCCTCGTTCTTGATTCCCTGGTTGTCAATAGGATTGATTAATCTCCAGTCTTTGTGGATACGACTCTACTTGCTCTAGCTACAATTTAATTGATTTTTCAGGAGTAGATTTATTTTTGGTGGATTCGACACCCAACAAATTTTAAGCATAAAAAAAGGTGGACAATCTAAGAGGCATATTGGAAGTGAGATGTAAACCAGTGCTAATGGTGTCTTTTAGATATCAAAGAATGCAACGAACCAATTTGAGATGAGAAAATGTCATGTAGTGAGATATAGAATGTGACAAACCAATTTGAGATGAGAAAATATCATGCAGTGAGAAATATAATTGACACTGTAGGAAAGATCCGTCTGTGTGAGGGTAAGATATTGGAGAGCACCAACAATTTTGCGAAAATGACTTGGATCATCAAGAGGAGTCGAATCAGTAACAAGTCTGGAATTAACCTCTAAAGGTCGGCATAGGCTAACAGTGAATCATATAGGGATCGTTCAAGAATGGTAAGGGCATAATGAGACGATGATAGATGTAACCATCGGATGTAGAGGAAATCTCAATGCCTAAGAAATGATGCACCAGACCTAAGTCTTTCATAGAGAACTCACAACTTAAAATTTGAATAAAGGAGGTAACAAGCTCTATAAAGGATCTTGTATGAAGTATATCATTAATGTAGAGAAGTAAAATAAGTAAACCATTAGCAGAATAAGAAATAAAAAGAGAAGGATCAGCCAGACTACAAACAAAACCATATGAGATAAGAAACATGTTGAGTCTATCAAACCAAGCACAAGGTGCTTGTTTGAGTCCATATAGAGCACGTTGAAGCTTACACACACGGAAAGGGTTCTGTGAATCGACCATACCTAGTGGTTGTTCCATATAAATGTCTTCAACGATGTTGCCATGTAAAAAGGCATTCTTGACATCTAGTTGATGAATGAGCCAATGTTTTACAAAAGCAATAGTTAAGATTAGGCAAATTGCACCTGGTTTTATGACAGGAGAAAATGTATCTGTGAAATCAATACCATCCACCTAATGATAGCCTTTGGTAACTAATCAAGCCTTGAGATGATCCAACGTACCATCAGGTTTGAGCTTAGTCATAAAAACCCATTTGGAACCAATAAAATGCATATCTGGAGTACGTGGAACTAATCGCCAAGTTTCATTTTGGTGTAGTGCAGCAAGTTCATCAAGCATAGTGGCTTTAACCAGGATGTGAGAGGGCATATTTAATGTTTTGGGTTCACGTGGAATTGTAGTAGGTGAAGTTACTATTAAAGCATATAGTGGATTTGGCTTAACAATTCCAAGTTTGGATCTAGTTAACATAGGATGAACAAGAGGTCCGACATAAGGACGTATTGGGTTCGTGGAAGGAAAGGACACAAGTAAAGAGGTATGGCCATCAATGTGTAATTTAGGAAGCGGGGTAGGGAAGCTAAGTTCGGCAAAGGCAGGATTAAGAAAGTCAGTCTCATTAGTGTTTAGCACACAAGTGTATCACTAAGTGAGTTTGCCTCAGACTGCAAGCAATCAACAGATGGTAAAGGAATAGGATTTGCTGAGGTAGGCATTTGAGGAAGTGTACTTGAATTAAGATGAGTGTTAGATGAAGGTAACTAATTATCAAATATATGAAGAGCATGTGAGATAGCAGTAGGAACAGATTAAGATTTAAAAGGAAAGACAGTTTCATCAAAAACAACATGTTAAAAAATGAAAATTTTCCTAGGAGATGGATGGAAACACTTATAACCTTTATGTTTTTTACTATATCCTACAAAAACACATAAAATAGTTTTAGGATCAAATTTATGAGTTCTTGTATCCCAAGTATAAGGAAAGCATTTAGGACCAAAGACACAAAGTGATGTGTAGTCAGGATGAGTGACATGTAGCTGAAAATATAGAGTGTCAAAATGAAGAAACAAAGATGGTAACCTGTTAAGAAGAAACACTGCTGTGGTAAATGCTTCTACCCATAAACAAAGAGGTGCATGACTATAAAATAACATTGTCATACCTAGTTCACATATAATTATGTGCCTTTTGTCAACTATACTTGTTTGCTCTAGAGTATAAGGGTATGAGATTTTATGAATAATACCTGTTGCAAGAAAATGTGATAACTCTCCTCCATCATATGAATGAAATATTTTTATTTTTATTAAATTGTCTTGAGACATATTGTTCGAAAGCTAAATATACATTAAAAAAATCATATCTATGTTTTAATGGAATGATCTAAGTATATTTTCAAAAATTATAAACTAAACATGAATAAAACTTAAACTTCCCAACAGATAATATAGGAGCAGGTCCCCACAAATCACAATGGATTTTATCAAAAATACGAGAACTAAAATGTTCAAAAGAAGCAAAAAGAAGTTTGCCAAGTTTTCCTAATTGACAACCATCACATAAATGTGCAAGCCGTGAAGGACCTGTAACATCAATAAATCATTTATTTTTTAACAACTGAATAGTTGAAGCTTGAGGATGTCCTAAACGTTGATGCCAAATTTCTACAGTGCTAGATTTGAAACGATGAGAGAAGTGGGATTCTGGTATATTGGATAAGACTTATAGGTTATGCTTCCTTTTCCCTATTAGTAGAGGATGTCCTGTTTTTCGTTCCTTTACACAAAAATCATCATTAGAAAATCCACAGTTGACAAGAAATTGGGAGGTTAATTGGCTTATTAAAAGCAATTTTTTCATATTCGGAACTAAAAAAACATTGTGAAGAGGCAAAATCTTTTTCTATTTAACATATGAATCACCAATACTTGTTATAGGTAGAGAAGAGCCATCTCCAATTAAGATTGAATCAAACAAATAATATTTATAAATATTAGTCAACATGTTATACTTACCTATCAATGTGCTTTGAAGCTCCTATATTAGCAGTCCATTATGTGGCAGTGACGGAGTTCTCTAAGGTGAGGGTAGTAAGAGCCTGTGGGATTGAATCACTGTGAGTCATTCGTTTTGGTACCCACTAGTAAATTTTGGCAATATGGCCTGATTTTCCACAATATTGACATGTTTCATTCCGGTACAAATCTTTCTCTGCTACTGTCAGTCATAGTTCGCCTAAAGGTGGTGGTGGCCGTTGTTGTGTAGCTGATGTTGAGTTATTTAGAAAATTTTGATTTTGGTTTCGTAACTGTTGTGCCTAAAATCCACGACCTAAGGAAGTAAAGATATTATTACGATTCCTTGAAGAACTACTTTGGGATTGTTCCTCTTGCTAACCATAGAAGGCTAGGTGTGGAGTGAGGTGAGAGAATGATGTGTTTGTTTGGTTTAAAAACTAGTTACGATGTTAGTCAAAATTTTGTAGTTGTGAAATCAAATGAGAATAGGTTGGTCTTGGAGGTTTCAACATCGATGTTGTAAAGGTTTCATACTGTGGTCCAAGACTTGTGAGAAAGCATAATACTTTTTCTTTATCTGGGATACATTTTCCAATGGTAGCAAGATTATCACATAGGCCCCTTAAAGATGTGTATGTGATCACCAATGGTTTTGTTATCATCTTTGCAAAGATAAGTCAATTATTGTCGCAGTGTAAATTCTCACTCTTGATAGTCCTGTGCATAAGTGTTTTTCAGTGCTTCCCAAACTGCATATGTTATATATAAACTAATGATAAGCCCAAGAGCTTCTTCAGAGAGAGTGTCGATGGTCCAACCTCGAAGAACATGATCAGACTTTTGCCAAGCAATAAATTATTTTGTCAATTATGATGTAGTGTTTTATATGATGTTTGAATGTGGAATAGTAAATTTTGCTAGAGCTGTTGTTTCATTGGTGAGATGACCAACTAAATCTTGGCTTTCTACTAATCCTAGAATTTGTTCTCTCCACATTGGATAATTTGATTGGGTGAGTTTTAAGGTGACGAAATTTCCAACATTCAAAGACAATAAAGTCATGGTAAAAACAAGAAGATGTTAGCCAACAATAAGAGCAAATGCAATTGAAGGACAAAGAAGGGAGGAAACATTGTCAACAAGAGAAGTGGATAGATCTGACCTAGTATCTAGCAATCAATAGGGAATAGTAGTTGTGTGTAGCACTAAGCAAGACTAGAGCAACAGTGGCACTAATGACAAAAGATCTGGACAACTGTGTTGGTTTAGTGCATGAGGTAGTTGTTGTGTTAGATCTGAGTTTCAAAAGCCAAATTTAAGAAAGCTCTCTAGACTGTTGACTAGAGATTAAATGAGCAGGTGGACTCAGCGGTGGCAATTTATGACCAACAATTAAAAAAATGGTTGTGTTCTGCACACAAAGTGTTTACAAAAAAAGACTAAAAAATTCTGCACCTTTTGATTGTAAAAGTTCCATTGAGACTAAACTAAAGAACAATTTTGGCTCTAATACCAAGACAAAAAATAGAATTGTAGAAAAAAGAATGGCTTTTATTATTCAAAAACAAGGTGTTTCCTCCTACTATTGTAATATGTACATAGAGAGCAAGCTATAAATAGATTATTACATAAACAATTGTTATACAAGATAGAACTAAATGATTAAGATCTCCTCTAATTCAGAAGTAAACAACTGATAAGAATATCAAATATATTTGTCAGTTAGTTAGAGTTTCTTTTACATATTGAACTACCAATTACATAGGAATTTGTTGCTCTTTAGATGTCCTTGCCGCCGACCATATTTCCTTTAATATTTTTATGAGTATTATCATCCTTATCACTTCATAACTTCTGGGATTCCTTGTGACTCCATGGACTCACACGTTTGATATCAAGATGGGTTGTGTTAATAGTTTTGATTTTCAGTCCCAACTTTTGCGATTCCTTCTGTATCTTCCTCCTCTATACCCTCCTCTACAATCAAGGCAAACAATTTGGCATTGGAGTGCCCCTTACCTTAGGGTACATATCGAGACGTCCTGAGGACATTCTATTATATAATTTATGATAATGGCGCGCTACATTCAATCATAACATTCACTTAACATGACATCATCTATCTTTATTCTCTTATAAACATCATAAAGAGAGTCATAATATTTTAAAATCCAAATTTTCTCATTTCGTTTCGTAGAAATTGAATGTCTACGATGTATCTTTCAACATTCATATTTATACACATCATAGCCTAATACAAAAAGTGCTGCATGATAGAGGAAATATACACAAGCTATCTAATTTGTCCATATCCAGCTGACCGACCATTGAGTCATTTCTTCTTGTTCCCAAAAGTAAAAGTTTACACTGCTTGTAGCGTCCCTCAGTAGCTAATATCATCTCTCAGTCCTGAAAAATCAACGCTGCAATTTTGATGAGTTTTGTGAATTCAATGAGGTAACCATCATCGATGGTTCACTCAATTTATGCATCACATCAATACACGTAATATATTGTTCACATCTTTTTGTACATTCATAAAATGTCACTCTTCCCTTTCAGAGCAATCATCATAATCCTTTCATTCATATACAATACACATATCAAGTATAATTGTAATGCACGTAAGACTCACTTTTATTTACTATTGTCGTTGTAACCAAGTGTCTTTTTACTAGCTCATATCCTTTAGTAGATACCGAGCTCTGTTAAATTATGTCCCATATCCCTTAGTGGATACCAAGTAAATTTACAACTAAGCCTGAGGCTCTAATCACAATACAAGCTTTAAGTTCTTTATCTTGGCGACTCCGGTTATAACTTCTTTATCTTACATGCATTCATGTATTGAATGTTTCACATAACATATTATCAGTCAATCATATCATTACACATTCACATTCAGATTATATTTATCATCGGACCTTAGTTCAGCATTCAATAGAATTATTGAGCAATATTTATTTCATCACATTCACATACAAGGAGCACTTCAATAACTCATTAATACAGCAGAATAATCGGACCTTCATCGTCCTGAATCAACACAATCAATTTATATTCATTCAATAATTCAAACATAATATAAAGCAAACAAATAATTGGGTGAGATCGTCTAGGTTATTCACAGTTTGCTCTAAAAGCTATTGCCTCGAAGTCTCGGTAAAGTCTGGATAATAGCACTCTATATGTTCCTCTATATCATGCAATATATACACATATCACAATTTTACACAATTGTAAGTATTCATTGATGCACATTTATGTATATAAAATATGTACGATGCATGTTCAATGACATTCCCCAAGTATATATCCTTAATACATGTCTCAAAACCAATTATCAAGATCTTTGAATCATTCCTTAACACCTAATACACTCTTCTTACATTAATAGCTCAATCCTACTTCAATTAAGCTCATTTAATATCACTAACAAGCGTAAATATCTCATTGGATAAACATTGATAAGTCAATCATTTACAAACAATCATCTCTTAGGACAAAAGGCATAAACTTTCTGTAGATGTCAAATTAATGCCATTCTAGGATGGTTTCAAAGAGGACTTCGAGATCTACAACTTTTGTCAAGACCCTGAGAAGAGATTTTGTCATCTAGAGAGTCAAAATCACCAATTTCTGCAAGTGTCCCGTGTATGTCTGTTAAACAGACATACACTACCCCCTAACGGACATAGACGGGGTCTGGAATGTTTTCTAGACCCTTGAAGGTCTGTTTAATAGACTTTATATCTGTTTAATGGATATGGACGAGGTTAAGAGTTTGTCCAGACCTGGAAAGGTCTCTAACGGACATAGGTGAAACAAAACTTCTTCCAAAGTATCTCCAATGGTTCCTAAGTCCATTCTAACATCACTTTCACTCATAATCTTCTCGAATTCACCTCTTTTAATGCAATATCACTTCAAACAATTCAACTACCAAGTTGATTTCACTAAACTCATCATTCATAATTCCTATCCTTTTTCCATATCATATCTTATTCCTAAGTATCAAGCACTTCATATTCAAAATTCATTGTTTCAAGTTTATAACTTCTTCAAGTATACCTAATTTTAACTCAACATCATCCATATATAATTCTTATTCCCCGCTTGTTCATAAACACTCAGAATATAACACGTTCATATACACTCAAAAAAGAACACAACATATACATTTTTCCAACAGTGTACTACATTTAGTTACCAATTTCACGTCAAAATTTGAGACTCTTAAAAATAGAATTTAAATTTAATGTCTCCATAAGAAATGTATCCATATGTCTCTAGTTTAATTCAAATTAATATTCATCTCATTTGGATAACTAGAGAAAAAGTTATGGCTAAAACATAGAAGCATACTCAAAGATCATGTTGCTGGTACATTTTTCAGATCAATTACAAATTTTTTTCGAGATCTTACCCTAACAGAACTCATACAAAGATCACCTTTTCTACTCCATCTACTCCTCATTCTCAACTCTATTTCAACTCAATATCATCCATACACCAATTATAGTCCATGATTCATCAAGAATACTAATTATAGAACATACTTGAATCACTCCTTTCTCATTTCTACACTCATCCATTAACACAAACAGGTCATAAACTCATTTTTATACTCATCAACTTCCACTTCTCATTAAAAAATCCTTTTCACAACCAATCATCTTAAAATCATGTGTAGCATAACTCATAGTTTCTTACTCATCATATACAACATCAATCATCCATAAAATGATTCCTAATCCATTATTTAGCATTTATATGAAACAAAACATGAATATATATAACGTTCTCGCATATATATATATATATATATATATCTATATGTATACCTCTAAAACATCTCTATAAATCATTACTCATCAAGCGTATATAAAAGTAAGAAATTTACATACTCTTTATTATCCACAATAGATACATACACAAAACACCATTTCATGTCATTAACCTCTAACTATCATCATAAATGCTTCATTTAACCAAACCCATGATATTTAACAAGCTACTTATTTGATTTAGCTTCCAATTCTTCACACTCTTCAAGAATATCAAAAATTCCTAACTTCACATACAACCCATGATCATCACCATCTTGAGGGTTAGAAGGTTTGGGTTTTTGGTGAGAATGAAAGAAAGAGCAAGGTGAAAGAGTAGCAAATGGAAGCTGAGAGGGCTAGGTTCAACATGAATGGAGGTTTGAAGGATTAAAACTCATGAAGAAGAGGAAGAAGAGAAGCTACGAAGATGAAGAAGAAACCAAAACAAAACACCAATAGCCTTTTAAGTGAGAAGCATCGAGAGAGAACAAAACAAAGGGGGTCTTTGAAATTAAAAAAAAAACTTAAGACATGGTTTAGCAAGTGAGACTTGTCACTTGCCACATGTCCTATTTCTATAGCATTAGACTAGGTTCCTTCATCTAACTAGTGCAATCAACTTCAATTTCTACTCCAATTATCCAGCAATTTTCAATGACATTTGTCAATAAATCCTAAAGTCATTTATCAAAATTTTCATTACCATTGGACAGTAATTTCTACTACCACTTAACAATTATTTTGCCACTTGGCAATTTTTCTAGTCCAAAAATTACCCAAATTTTTAGAAATTTTTTCTAAAATTTACCAAAAATTCTAAATCACTAGATACTGTAACATCTCATCCCCATATTAAGGGTTAGATTTTGGATTTCAATAACGGAGAAAATAGTAATGTGAGAGGGAGAAAAAAATTGCATTTCATGCTCAGCATAATGTCAGCACAAATGCATGTGAATTTGAATTTTTGCATACATGAAAATAAGTGTACATGCACTCATTGACATTCTGGGTACATTGAATTGTAATGGGATATGTTGAGAATTGTGGTTATAGTGAATGCGTTAAATGAAATGGAGTAGGACTAGAAATAAAAATTGAAATGTTGGATTTAGTGAATAGAAGTCATCTGAGAAGTTACTGGGAATGAATAGTTAAGGAAGTTAAATTTGATCTAAAAATTCCATGAATAAACTGTACTGATCTAGATGGATTTTGACAAAATTATCTTCATGAAAGTTGTAGATCTTTCTTTTAGCTTTCCATTGATATAAAGTTTGCAAATTTATGATATTGGAGTCAAAAGTTATGGTCCTTATAAGTGGAGATACTCAGGAGTATAGGACGTATCGTTTGGTGAGGACATATCGTCTGGTGAAGACGTATCATCTGGTGATGATGTATCATCTGGTAAGGATGCTTCATCTGGTGAGGACGCTTCGTCTGGTGATGACTTATCATCTGGTGACGTCATATCATCTGGTGATGACGTCATATCGTCTGGTGCACGATTCATCTGATCCTATCGGCTGGTCCCACTTTTGATCCCACAGATGATAGAATTTGTCTTCAAGGTCTTCATGAAGGTTGTAGATCTTGAAGTCCCATTTGGAACCATTTAAAGAACTACTTAATCTGATATCTCTAGAGAAAGCTATGCCAATTGCAAGATATCTTCTACTGTTCATAAGCTTCTTCTGGTCACTGTACATAATGTATAGTCTGGTTTGATTCTGACCCTTTAGATGTCAAAGTCTCATTTTAATGTCTCATGAAAGTTGTATATATTGAAGTCCTCTTTCGAACCCTCCAAGAATGACCTTGATATGATATCTCTAGAGCAAGTTATGTCATTTGTCCCGAGCAGGTTCAATATGATGGAGGACATAACTTTGTTCGATTCCTTCAGCCCAATCTTTGTTATACGACCTCTAAACGAAGTGATCCTTAAGATAATAGATTCCTCACACATTGTGCTATCTCTCCACAAAAATTGGTAGCATTCTGAATTGAGCAGAAAAAGATTGATTGAATGAAAGTGAGAGAATATGTTGGAATAGTGAACCGATGTTGTTTTACTGAACACACTTCAGTATTTTGATTATATCTAGATCTATAGAATTACAAATGAGATTATTTTTAAATTGTATACAAACATATGATTATAAATCATCTGAAGAAGTCAAATTTTGAACCAGTCTCTAAGATGTTTAAATTCTAGATGGAAGTTGTGTATAGTGAAGTGTTTTGGACAAGAGCAGTCTGAAAATGTTTAAGGCATATCTTTCAAATCACCAAACCAAATTGAATGATTTTGGTGTCAATGAGACATAAGACATAGGGTAATATGTTTCTAGAAGAAAGTGTTACAAAATAACTTCAGTATTAAGGTCAAAAAGAACATGCAAAGTTAACCCGAAATGTTGTGTTTATGGAAAAATCTGAAAATGATTTAATAGGTTATAACTTGTGATTGTTGTGGTATTAATTGAGTTTTAAACTAAAGTATAAATTATACTTAAGTAAGTCTTAATGAATGAAAGTGGATAAGTGGATAAGAAATGGATAGGTGTCCAAGCTATAAAGTTAAGATTTTTGTTACCCTTGAAAGACAAGC
>JANVCQ010000232.1:5229902-5244809 GCA_025531925.1 Erythroxylum plowmanianum
TTTCTGTTCGCAAACAGTAAGAATTGAGTTCAAGCATGGTGACTATTTTGTGTGGCACACCATGGAACAATTTGTAAATAAATTTTTGGAATGTTATGAGAATAAAGATGAATTGATAATGTCTATCATGGGTGAAATTTTTTTTTTTTTGATGGCTATTGGGGTTTAATGCAATAACCCTTCACGATGATATGCACGCTCAAGTTAATTATGATGGTTTTCGCAAGAGTTGGGTTCCAGAAACGGGATCTAACAAGGAAGAAGAATTCCAAGCCCAAATTGCCTTCTCGTGATTATCCTCACCACCAAGATGGTGATCCAGATTCAGACGATCATAATGGTCTATCCATGATAGAAAGATCCAGATCAAAGTCTCTTAGTGAGATGCTCCGATCATCTATGTTTCAAAAGTCAGATCCTTGCAGATCTACTGATGGATCGTGCAGATCTATGAAGCCAGCAATTCTTGTTACAATTCCTACTCCTATGCCATGCATGATGATATTACTAAATGAGGATAACTTTCCTCAATTATCAAAGAGTACTGATGAATCATAGCGGGTTATCTTCAACCCTTATATCAGAGCATCAGGAAGTGAGCATCCGCTTATTACAGTACTACTCCGTGTTAACCACGTTGGACTCGCAGTAGGAACATTCCCAACAGTACGAGGTCTTGCATCCAACTTAATGTATCTCCAACGTTAGATTTGCTTATTTCATGGCCTACTTCTCCCACCAGATATTCTATACAATAGTAAAATAGAAAAGTTGAGAGGTACGGACCCTCGAACTCATAATTTGATGAAGATAAGTGTGATCAATTCCACAATACAAAATCTCTGTAGTTCTTAATACTCGTGTTTAAGATTGAAAGCTCTTAGAGGCATACCCACCTCCAAGTGGACCAGCAGCAATGATTTTTTATTGCAAAAAGGTACAGAAAAAACAATCTCTGTTTTGCTGAGGGTCAAGAGGATCATTAATTGTATGTAAACTTCCTTTTGAATAAGTAACTTTCTGGTCAACGTTACTCCAAAGCTGGTCTCGGTTTTCATCACTAGTAAATTTGATAAAAGCACATATGACTGCAATTTAAAAGGGCAAGTTTGATCCGAAAGCCGGAGCCCCATCCAATTTTCAATTGCTTTTATTTAATTATAAATTCTTAAGCGAAACTTCCATACTTAATATCTTCTTAACTATTTAAATATAAATTAAATAACAATTTTGATTTCTTAATTTATTTGAAATATAATGATGACGATTTTTAGTTATAAATTGTAATTAATAATATAGCATTAAAAAATAATCAGCTAAAAACAGTTCAAGAAATGGACCCACCAAACGTAGGCTATGAATGAGGACATAGTGTGGATTACTTAACAACACTATCTATGTGGGCCCATTAATAATTTAGTTACCGCCTTACCCTTACCGGTCGGCACTAGCCAGACGTTAATTTAGCCAAACGCTCTCTCTCTTCTCTTCTCTTTTGCTTTCTCTATCTATTCCACTCCACACCCATCTCCCTAGTCCCTATGCCTATCTATCGATCATGACCTGAAATTTATATTCCAATGGAAACGACACTCCGTCGTGCTATTGGGCTGACCGAGTTCCCACAACTCCGTTATTACCCCTCAAATCGACTGCGAGTCAACTCGCTCAAGCACTTCCACTCCACCTATTCCCATTTTTCCTTCCAAAAGTCCGTCTCTCTCCACGGCCCCGCCTTTCCTTCCGTCGCCGCCGTCTCCAATCACCATGACCAGGCCCACCACCATCACCATCATCATGACCACCACCATCACCATCATCATCACCCCTCCCATCATGATGTTAACGGACCTCAAAGAGCTTTGCTCAAATTTGCGAAAGCAGTTGGATGGATGGACCTCGCGAACTTCCTGAGAGAGCATTTGCAGCTCTGCTGCTGCGCGACGGCGTTGTTTCTGGCCGCTGGCGTGAGCCCGTACTTGATACCTAAGCCCGTAGTAAAACCTCTTCAAAACGCATTCCTGATCGTTGCCTTTCCTCTCGTTGGGGTACCTGACAAGTGATTAATCTCCATAATTGTTATTTTTTCCCCCTAAATTACACAATGATTAAGTAATTATGTTGGCTTACATTGTGCTAGTTAGGTCTCGGCATCACTTGATGCTCTTACTGATATTGCTGGCGGGAAAGTGAACATTCATGTCTTGATGGCTCTCGCGGCGTTCGCTTCCTTGTTTATGGGTAATGCTTTAGAAGGAGGGTTGCTTCTCGCTATGTTCAATATGGCGCATATTGGTTCGTGTTCTTCAATATCTTTTTTCTTCACTTTTGTCATTGTGTTTGCGTTTGTGAATGGTTGCGTTTGTGAATGGTTGTCATATGTTCAATTAATTCATTGATAGCTGAGGAGTTCTTCACGAGTCGTTCGGTGGTGGATGTTAAGGAGCTGAAGGAGAACCATCCTCAGTCTGCACTTGTTTTGCAAGTGAACAATGATAAGCTACCTGATCTCTCTGATTTGTCTTACACGAGTGTCCCTGTCCACGACATTAGTGTGGGATCCTACGTTTTGGTCGCAACTGGTGAGGTCTGTCATAACTATAATGTTTTTCTTTTTCACCTGAAGACGAATTTAATTTCACATTTTAATTGACAATTTTGTAACAAGAGGTTGGTTTTATAGGCCATTCCTTTAGATTGTGAAGTTTTTGAAGGGACTGCAACGATTACTATTGAGCATTTGACGGGAGAAGTCAAACCTATTGAGGCAAAAGTTGGAGACAGGATTCCTGGAGGTGCGAGAAATTTGGACGGCCGAATGATAGTTAAGGTGTGTGTCTTTGTCTCTATATTCTTAAAATTCGGAGGATAATTTGTTCTAGATTTTGTACAATCCTTCTGTCAAACGACACTATCAATCTGACTTCTTGTTTTTTCTTTACAATTTAATATAGGCCACCAAGACATGGAAAGAATCAACTCTTAACCGGATTGTTCAATTGACAGAAGAAGCACAATCGAATAAGCCAAAGCTTCAAAGGTGGTTGGATGAATTTGGAGAACGTTACAGCAAGGTTGTTGTAGCTTTGTCAGTTGCTATTGCTCTGCTTGGTCCATTTCTTTTCAAGTGGCCATTCATGAGCACATCAGGTATATTGGAAGAAGGGAACTTCCGTAAATTTCACATTGACCCCAAATAAACTTTCTTCTTTCTATTCTAATTTTTCTTTTCTGATATCACACATTTTCAATTTTACTGATAGTAATTAGTAACTAATTGTCATGTATAAATTAGTGATAGGAGGTGTTTAGAGCATTGATCCTCTGATATCTTCACAAGTCACTTGATATGGAGAGAAAATAGTTCTGTCTCCCCTTAAGAAGAGGATTTTCTGTCTTGAATTTCTTTCATGGATTCTATACATTGTGCAGCAACAAAGTTGGATTAGGTTTCTTTTCAAGCAATTCAACTTACCATAGGCAGTCCACATACTTCTGTGCATCTTTTCACTTTTCACAAAGATATAGGCACTTTCTCCTTTTAATCTTTAAATTCTTGGTTTGAAAATGGACGCATATTTATAAAAATGATAAGCCAAGGAGGTCCAATAGGGTGTCCATTAAAAATTCAAAATACATTGACTAATGCATGACTTAGTCTTAGTTGTCGAACTTAAGAATAGGCCAACAAGTTTTCTTCTTTAACCGATGTTTCTCCTTTGAATAAACTAGCTAACTTGTTACTGGCAGTAGGCAATATCTTATTTCTCAAGAGTATTACCTGAGAATTAGGAAAAGTAAAATCCTTTTTGTCTTTAAACTCCTCAGTTGACAAAGGGCAAGCTTATTCAAATAAAACATATTGTGGTTGATTTCTCACCCAAACTAGAATACTGTTTCTACTAATCCTATTTAGCTTTGACTAGGACATATCGAAAAACAACTTTTTGGTCCCTGCAAACTTGAATACTGTAAATTGTGTCAGGTCAATTCTAGATCAACTAACATTTGAATCAATTTGTTCACTTAATCATTATTGATGTACTCTATATCTCTAATCAACATTCTGGTTTTCTTATCCATCCTGTTCATTAGTTTTACATATGTGATGTCTCTCCTCCTCACTCTCTTGTTGTCGAATTCTTAAATGCATTCCATTTTCATCTGCCCTAACTTTCATCTACCTAATTTGCTCCTAAAACAGCCTGTAGAGGATCCGTGTACCGTGCACTTGGGCTGATGGTGGCAGCATCTCCCTGTGCCTTGGCTGTAGCTCCATTGGCATATGCCACTGCTATTAGTTCCTGTGCTAGAAAGGTAATTGTCTATAAATTACTACCATTGCAAAGAGGTCCTATCCTATTGAATATTGGTTCCCGTGTATCTTTGATTTAAAGTTACTTATTTTGTTTCCAAGTTTGGGAACAATTGAGGCATTGAATCTTGAAATCTCGATGCTTATAACTATTGCGGATGGAGTTTATTATCTCAAGCACTAGTAAGAATTGTGATTATATGTCTAAAATCCTCAATCCGATCATTGATATATGTTAATTTACTGCTCTATTTGGATTTTTTAATGTTATTTGACTGGACTTATATCACTATTAGTGTGGTTGGAAGTTGGTATAATCTTTTGCACAAGCTTCTGTATGTGACTCAATTATATACGATAATTTTCAATCTAGTAAACAGTATATATATTACAAATATTTCTAATTGGAAAATGTGTAAGAAGAAATATTGTTCTTCCGTTAGAATTTGAAAAATTCAATGAAATTGCATAAGTTCTCAATTTTTGCAATATTGCTGTTTTAAGTTTTGTTTTCTTCTTGAAATCTTTCTTACTACTATGAGTTGATAATCTTGTGTTTAAAAGGGCATATTGCTTAAAGGAGGCCAGGTTCTAGATGCACTAGCTTCCTGCCACACTATTGCGTTTGACAAAACTGGGACACTGACAACTGGGGGACTGATGTTCAAAGCAATTGAGCCAATATATGGACATTTGGTTGGAAACAAGAAGACAAATTTCACTTCATGTTGCATTCCTAGTTGTGAGAAACAAGCTCTTGCTGTGGCAGCTGCTATGGAAAAGGGTACTACTCACCCCATTGGAAGGTAGCATTTTTTATAGCTTTGCCTGTGCAGCCCTATTAGAAAGCTATTTTAACCCACTTGATGGCAAATAAGTGAAAATCCATTATCTGATAGTGAGGAAGCTAGTTTTTAGTTACAGAATGCAGGAATTATGAATATTTATAAGGAAGTGTTGTATATCAGACCTGGTTTTAGCGAGATACAGTAGGATGCTAGGGATAGACCTGCTTAACTATGTACTGGACATTGCTCATATGTTGTCCAGTTTTGATTAACCTTACTAGGCTCCTTTGTGTTGTACTATATTTTTCAACTCATACTTGGCCTGTATTCCGAATCTTGTTCTCCTTTAGCACCCTCTCAAGAAGAGGTTTGTGAGGAAGAGGGAGGTCAAGAGACAGTCAATGATTTTTCTATTGCTGTCGTTAGAATTTTTTTTTTTAAGGTTTTGTTTTATCTATTGGAAAGTTTAGTATCTGTTTCAGTGCCTTATTTTAGCATTCACTGTGCGATGTTGTAGGGCTGTTGTGGACCACAGCATAGGCAAGGACCTACCTTCTGTTTCTGTTGAAAGTTTTGAATACTTTCCTGGCCGAGGTCTTACTGCAACTGTCAATAATGTTGAGGTACTGCCTTTTAAGCTTAAATAAGAAAGTTTTCCTAGTAACTAAACAACATTCTCCTCCCCAGCTGTAACATCATGGTGCTGTCTTTCTGTAGTTAGGAACTGGAGGAGAAAAACTGTTGAAAGCATCACTTGGATCTGTGGAATTCATTACTTCTTTATGTAAATCAGAAGATAAATCAAGAAAGATCAAAGAAGCTGTTAGTACATCCTCTTATGGAAATAACTTTGTTCAGGCTGCTCTATCTGTGGATGAAAAGGTGAGAATTGATAAATTAGGCTGCTTTATTTTGTCTTAGATTTAAAAACTCTAACAACTAGTAACAGAATATCAAATGCATTATTGAATCGCTAACTCATTTTATTCAGTTGAATCAATTAAACTTGGTTACAATTAAGCGATACTGCATTCCCTAACTTTTTGAGTTCAACTGTACATGAATTCATGCCAAAATAAACAAACAGACAAAAATTTAGTGATTTCAAGATCAAAGGAAACAGAGGGAGCTCAAAGTCAGAATAGATGAATTTACGCTAAATTTCCCGGAATATGTGGCCTAAATTTGACCTGATCATAACTGCATGACTTAAAAGAAGTATGTGCATGCAAATGGATTACATGCCTTTGCAAATATATAATATAACCAGGTGTGAAAAAAATTATATTTTCAACATCAAGCATAGAAGTTGGCATCTGTTCCTTGTACTTTAACCCCCGTTAATCTTGAGAATTCAGTTTCCCAATTTGATGTATAAGGGGATAAGCTTTGTTGATGTAGTTTTTCCTGGAGTTCCCCAATTTGAAATCCTTTTAACTCTGCCACTTTTGATGTCATTTGCCTAATGAAATAACTGAAGTAGAAGTGGGTGTGACCTGTTGCGGCACAATAATAATTCATGGTTTTGAGTATCCTCCTGAATCTGTGTAGGTATCTCTGATTCACCTAGAGGATAGACCTCGGCCTGGTGTTTTGGATGTCATAGCAGAATTAAAAAATCAAGCAAAGCTCCGCATAATGATGTTAACTGGTGATCATGAATCAAGTGCGTGGAGAGTTGCAAAAGCTGTGGGCATCAGTGAAGTTCACTGCAGTTTAAAACCTGAGGACAAGCTCAATCATGTGAAGAGCATCACAAGGGATATGGGTGAGTTCTTGAACCTCTGTTGTCAGTTCATTGGATTTATATTTTGTAGATTCTATTTAGGAGAAAAAGATTGTAGTTGTCATTTTGCATATGTTGAATTCCTTTTTCACTTATTATCATCCTCATTGCTAAGTTGGATCCCTTTGAAGCATTGAATAGAAATGCTCAATTCATTAGGTTCATCTAATGCTACTACTCTTCAAGTTTGCTTCATTACTTATTTTCTGTGAAAACTAAGCGATGCTCGTCATAAGCATTCAGACTTTACGGAGTAGATGGCAGTAAACTATTTTGGGATAGGTAAATATCCGTGGATTTATGCACACACTGAAAACAAAGAAACAATAGAACAAGGTTGAATAAATCACACTCAAGAAGCTATAATTAAAATGGCAAATGACAGGTCTGTGCTCTCTGGATGCAGTCTTCATGCAAACATATAAACCATGGTTTAATTTTCCGCTTACTTTTTGGCTAAAATGTTTTCAACGTAAGGCCATGTTCATCCTATTTTGTTTTATATGATATGGTGTCAATCTCTTGTTAAGAAATAGTATGATTTTGCTGCTAGCAGTAGTTAATTGAACAAATTTTGGGTATTTCATCAGGTGGAGGCCTGATCATGGTAGGTGAAGGTATTAATGATGCACCAGCCCTTGCTGCTGCAACTGTGGGAATTGTACTTGCTCAACGTGCTAGTGCAACTGCCATAGCCGTTGCAGATGTCCTATTGTTACGGGACAATATAACTGGTGTTCCATTCTGTATAGCCAAGTCTCGCCAGACAACTTCCCTGGTACTTGCTAGTTGTTTCTTGGTAGCAATTCGTTATTTTCTGAACATCAAGTTGTTGACTCGTGCATATTCATACGCAGGTCAAACAAAATGTAGCTCTTGCTTTGACTTCTATAATGCTGGCCTCTCTTCCATCTGTTTTGGGATTTCTTCCTTTGTGGCTCACGGTATGAAATCCACTTGATGATTTACTATTGACGCCATTGCTGTCCATTCTTTTGTTTGAGAAGCTCCTTACGTGTAGCAACTAAGGCATTTCTGTTTCTTCACTACACTTTTCAAATACCCTAATTCCGTTACCAAATTTGCAGGTTCTGTTACATGAAGGTGGTACCTTGTTGGTCTGTCTCAACTCTATACGCGGTCTGAATGAACCAACATGGTCCTGGAGGGAAGATTTATCGCACGTTGTAAAGCAACTAAAATTGAGACCAATGATTACGAAGAAAACTGTAACAAACGAGAGTTCTAATCAGGCAGTATTTTCCTGACACTCGGTTGTCTTTTTTTCTTTCCTCCCTCCCTCCCTCACTCTTGTAGGAAAAGAAATTTGTTTTTTGCACGGTCCGTCGTAATCAATCTTATAGTATCAGGGATGTGTGTACGCGATACCAAGGCATGTAATGAATTGAACCACCGTCCCAGGTTCTTGTCTTCAAGATGTAAAGAATTTCTGAGTCTATCCAACAAAATAATAATGGAAATAATTGCTTGGTCTCGTCTCCTAATGAAATGTGCGGTTTTCCATTTTACTTGATCAGTAGCACTTTGGTACCCGTATGAAATTAAAAGTAGACCCCCTCCAAGTTGGTATGGCCGTGGGAGAAAACTTGTTTGTAGCTACTTGGATCTGGATTGTCGGTACCAATAAATAAATGTAATGCCTTATGGAGGACGTTCTCCATAAGCATTACCTCTTATCCTATGTTGTTCTCCAACTGCTAACTTCTCCATAAGCATTACATCTATCTTATGTTGTTCTCCAACTGCTAACTACTCTTGATGCCTTACGTTAATAAGACTCTTATGATCTGTCGCTCTCAAACTTGTAGGACTCTGTCAAGCCCAGCCTTACTCAATATCACAGTTGTAATATAAGATTCCCAGCTTAACGCGTAAATTAAAATGGTGACGGTTGCATTCGTTGGATGAGAACTTTACCCTCTTCCGCGTAAAACTTTTTGTCTTCCTAAATGATCGAAATTAAAGAAGAAAAGTAAATCCGAAATAGGAAGAGCATTGATTCGAGTTTACTTGAATAAAATTTGAAAGATTTTTCCTTTTCTCTTTTTGTTTGTAACAGTTTTGTTGCAAGTTTATGATTTCCTGATAAGAAACCAGAACAGGGTTTTCGATATCCTTGATAATAAACCAGGACTTTGCATCAGAAGTTTCTGTCCTAAAACATTCTTTACTGGCTACCATTTTCCAGTAAAACTTGGAATAACTTCCCCTTCATCATCATCATCATCTTACTTCAACGTTCACCACCACAATCCCCTCTGTACAATGACCAAAATTATTCCCACAAAGAGCAAAAACAAAAAAACATAAGTTGCAGTTTTTCTCTCCTCTGTCTACTCTGTTCAATTTCATCAACTCTCCCTCTTGCCGGCTAGGCATTCACTACTCAATTTTACCAACCCCAATACGGTTGACCGCAATATTCCTAAACCCATCTCCGGCCGCCGCCTGATAACACATCCCCACCCCACCACTTTGCTCCGTCATATAGCTCCTCACCTCCCTCCTTATCATCTCCTGCATCACCGCCATAAACTCTCCACTAAAACCCATAACCCCGGTGCCATTCACAGGCAACTGCGCCATCTCCGGCAGCACCGTAGGCTTAGCCGCTGCTGGCGGGAATGCATTAGGAACAGGAGCAATGGCAACCGGATTCATCGGAGATAAAAACGAAACGTTATTTGCTACTTGAGTTGACTCCTGTGCACGACTGGGCGTTGACTCCGAAATTCGATTAGACACCTCCGAAGAATCGGAGCCCGGAAGAGATAAACAGAGCGACGTCGGAGGATCATCGATATTGGACGTCGACGTCGTTGTTTCCACAGGAGGAGGAATCACACCACCAGGTCTAGCTACAGGCCTATACACAGCAACACTGGAGTCGCTGACGTCAGATCCCGAAGGACTCCCGGGACTCATACAAGCACCGGCACTCGTCGATCTCTTCAACGGCTGAAAATCGCCGTCGTCCTCGGCCATGCACTTACGCTTGAGCGTAGAGTTCCAGTGGTTTTTAATGGCGTTGTCGGTTCTGCCGTTGAGGAGACGTGCGATGGTGGCCCACTTGTTGCCGAAGCGCGCGTGGGCGCGTATGATGGTCTCGTCCTCCTCCGGCGTGAAGGCACGGTGCTCCACTTGGGGCGAGAGCTGGTTGCACCATCGGAGGCGGCAGGACTTGCCAGAGCGGCCAGGGATAGATTTACTGATAAGCGACCAGTTTCTAGGCCCGTGCTTTTGAACCAGCCTTTGCAAGGCATCGTCTTCTTCGGGGCTCCACGGTCCTTTGATCCGATCCATTTCGTTCCCAGTAACTGCCTTTCTTCTAGACTTCTCCTTTCGAGACAGACCAGTTTTTGCACATGTATGTGTGTGTATATATATATGCCTAGAGGAAGAGGTAGGTTACCGGAAGAGTCGGTGAAGAGTAGAGAGAGAGTGTGGTGGGTTGGGGGAGTTATGGGCACCGATGGTTCGAGGCAAGCGGTTGAGATTGGGATACAGCTGTCATACGGACACGTGTCAATTCTCTGTCTCATTCATTTACCCACTGGCCCTCTACTTCTGTTTGTTTCTACTTTATTACCGTACTCGCGTCCTGTGAATACGTGTGCTTCCCCCCAATCAAATTACTTACTTTCAAAATTTTTATCTTAAAAAAAAGATTAAATATGGTTAAACTACGAATAGTTTTACATTTTTATGATAATATTTTTACCAAAAAAATGTGGAGTATGGGGCACACGCTCTTCGTCGCGACGTGGATGGAACCAAACAATTATTACAAAAGAGAAAATTGGCCATGATTGTTGGTTAAGCTTATCAGCTTGGAAGTTATTATATAGACAAAACACACACGGGGCCTCTCCTACGAAATAGTAAGCGTATCCGGGAATACAACTTCTGTTCTATTAAGTACTAAATGAAATAGAGGACCACAATTTTTATAATTTTCTTTTTTATTATTATTTTGAAGATAACGGTTGGGGGACAGCTCCCTTTGACTGAGGACGCGCCAGGCTGGGTGCACTATTATTTTATTTTTTTTATAATTCAAAATTGCTGACATGGCAGAAAACGACAAGATTGATCGCCGAATTGGATGGCCACTCATTACTACCACCGTTCAACACCGCCTCCTCCTTTAACGGCCTTCTTTTCATCAACGTTTAATTCATCATATAATATAACACACTATTTTTGTTAATTCTCCTCCCCAGTAATTTGATTTCTATTTCAATCCTCAACTGAAGCCAAGCCCTTACTTTACCTGTACGGAACCGGTGACCTTCCTTGGACTCAAAAGGTGAAACGCTCACTTTAAATGCCCTCACACTCTGGCCTGACATTGTGTGAGGGAGGTAAATCACGGTTTGATCCCAGTTAACTTCTCGAAAAGGCGACCCAATATTCAATGCACACAAGAAATCACCACATTAGATGAGCTCCCACATTGTCGTTGCCGAGATGGTGACCTTCCTTCCTTCTAATGGAAGACGTTTTAATAAAATAAGCGGTTAGGGGACAGAATAGGGTGTGTAATAAATGAACAAAAGATCCGAATCTGCTGCTGGTACTCGTACATCGTACCTGCTACCTAATGCTCCTCGGCCTCTAGTTGCTTTGTTGATGAGACTGCAGTTTTATTTTATGAAGCTCTGATGGTGCTCACCTCTCTTCCTTCTTTTATTTGATGAGACTGCAGTTTTATTTTATGAAGCTCTGATGGTGCTCACCTCTCTTCCTTCTTTTATTTAATATTTGATTATAAATTTAAAATGGAATTAAAAGACCAGATCGTCTACACTCTGATGCAAAATCATAACTTTATCGAGCGGTTGTAATTTCTAACAACTAAATGCAATGAATTTGACAATTGAAATCGTCACTCCGGTCGTACGGTAATGTATGAAGGATGTACGACAAGATCTTTTGGATTACCGTCACGTGAATTGGTTAAAAGACAAGCAAAGTTGTAGAAGCAAAAGATCCCGTCCCTTGAGTTAATAACACCCGAATAGCTTGCTTCAAGATTAAGGTATCCCTTTGTTTAAGGTTCATTGTTTTGTCTCGGTTCATATCACGCTTTGACCAATCCTGTACAACTGCTAAAGTTTAATTAAATAAACAAATTAATTTTTAAAATTTAATTAATTAATTTTAATTTGTAAAAGACATATTATTTTTATAAGAGTAATAATAAAAGGTATTAAAACAAACTAAATTAAAAATTAAAAAGCTAAAAAATCGATTAATTCAAAATTTTTACAATTGTATTATTTAAATAGATTTTATTTTTTAATTATCCCAACTGTTATAAAGGTTTTTCTTGGACTCGAACTTTCATCATAACTCACGCTCACCTTCATACAGCAATCCCACTTAGGTCCACTTAAGTAAGATTCAGCCTTCTCAATTGAATGTCGTCGAACAAATTTGTTAACTCTCGAACACCTCACGTGCACACAAGTGCTTAAAATGTTTCCCTCACACGCATAAAGAAAACGAGTGTAACAGAGTAAAGAAAGCAACAAAAGATTTTTAAATATAGCCGAAGCTACTCTTTCATTAACTCTCAACAAAATGTTAACAAAAGAGACGAGTACCTCCTACTCGAAACACTCAAGGAACTCCTTACTCGAAGCCCTTACAAAAACTCCCTACTCAAAGTCCTTACAATGAGAACTCTCCCCTAAAAGCTCTCAACTCTGATCTAATCTGATGAATATATCTCAACTTTAATGAGCTATTTATAGGCTCATTTAGATAACTACGAGTCTTAGTAGAACTCTACTAGCTAAGATCACAATCTATCCTATATAATAAAATTACATCACATTTAAAAGATTTACCCTATTTAGGAAAGATTATCCTTATCCACGAATATCTCCAATATCTTCAGATGATCATTTCATATGATCTTTATCTCTTAAAGATGACGTTCATCCACGGTGATTTTATCCGCCACATTATTCACAGTTGCCACGTCACTACTTATGTGTCTTCACCACAGCCTATCCGCACATAAGTCCATTAATGCACATCTATGGACAAGTCCATCTTCCATGATCAAACTTATTCATGATGCAGTCTCGTCGCTTCATGACTAAATCGTAAGTCATAATCCGAGTTAGTATTTAACTTCGCACATATTACATACCTTCAACCTACCTGGCCAAAGTTAGGTGTTTATGCGTCTCGTTGTGCTCACACGCCTTCGCACATCCTCGCGGGATCTCTCGCATACGGCATACCTTTGCACATTCTCGCGCGCCCTCGAATATCGCATGACTTAATTTTCTAATTCCGCGCGGCCTCATACTCAAATCTCACGTCTCGTCAAAGATTTATGTTAATGCGCGTCTATGCGTGCCCATAAGTATTGAATCTTGCCTACTCTCGAGATCTTCGTCGATACTTTCCACATCCCTCGCCTACTTTGCAAGTTCCTCAGGTTTTACTCACCAACTCCCAAGACTTTGCTTTGTTCTCTCGTCAACATGCCTTTTCTCTTGCTGACTTACGTGCCAAGCATTAGCCAACACTCGCCAACACTCGCATGATCCCGCAGTTTGAACTTAGGGGTCTAACACCAATCGTCTAATAAAATATATTATTAAGTCTTCCAGCTTATTGAAACTTAAACTAATAAAATTTTTTAGATTAATCTATACATTTATTAGTGGGTTAACATTGGAACTCATTTAATTTAACTATTTTTATTTGGTCTAGTATATAATATTATTTAATTATTTCACAATTTTATTTATCATATTTTTCTTACTAGTTTCATAAATCAGTAGTTAGAATAGAAACCCTAATTTCATGTAACAGAAATAAAATATTTGCAGTTTGAGTGAAAGCACGTTAGCATTACATTTAAATAAATAACGTATTCTAATTGTTTTTCAGTACATTGTAACCATTTCATAAGAAATACTCTATATGATTGGAATATGATTAGTGAAATTAATCTAAATCAACCACATAAATCACTTCTAATATTGCACCCAAAAAAAAAAGAGATGAGGAATTTTATTGCCTGAGACTGAATTTGGTACACAAGTACAAAGGAAATTTTCATTTCGTCCACTTTGTGACACGTAATTGGAGACAGCAATTTGTTTTGGGAAAAGCGAACTCAGATGAAATGAAAGTGGATAAGATACGGCAAGAGAACAGCAGACAAGGCATACAGACAGACTAGACCCTGGAAATTTCATTTGGAATATTATTGCGAAGAACCCTAAAATAAAATATACTGCGATGTCGTCCACATTTCCCCCCAAGGGGAGACGAGAACTCAATACTTTCATCTTTCTGATCGTTATACGGGACAGCTGTCAACTGCCGACTGCTATCGCCAACGATGATAATCTTTGGTTGCAGTATATAATGTTTTATAGTAGTTTTTTTTTCCACCGTCCACTGTGATCACATGTGCGCGAGAGACTTTGTCACGTGCTTCATCCTCTCTGGCTCAGCAGGTCCTACCGTCCTGCGCCCATATTCACCGCTTGCGTTTCACCTCGCGTGTTATTACATTAATTTTCTGATTTTTGCTTCTACACGGAAAAGACATGATATGGGCTGACTAGATTCTCGTCATTATCTTGTCCAAGGGTTTCACACAATTACTTCACATGCCTCAGTTTTACTTGTTCTATCAAATAGTATCATCATCAATCTTGTTTATTGATATTATTTTTGCATGAAAAACGTGATTCCTCCCTTAATGCAATATCACTGAAGACGTAGTTTTGTCTTTAATAGTAATTTAATATGCTTACTCACTTTACTTTAACTAAACTATTGACATCAATCCATACTAATATAAAAATTAGTATTTGTACGTTCCTCTCTTCTTCATGGAGTTTATTCAAAACACCAATTGTATAAGTAATTTGTATGGTATATTTTTGGTTCTGCCGGATTCAAGCTGAACGATGCGTTGCCGTTTGGATCCATGAGTTGGCAACCTTCTGCGCTGTTCT
>JANVCQ010000232.1:5257568-5280074 GCA_025531925.1 Erythroxylum plowmanianum
ACTGACCTTTGGAGAGGGGACCGATCGGTCTTCGGGTCGAGTGGATTGATATGGATTGGGTCCGGGCCCAGCACGGCTGACCCGACCAGAACTAATTTAATTATTAATCTTAATCAAATTAAGAAAAATAATTGAAATAATTATGGAATTGATTTTTTAATTTTAAAATAAATTTAAATTTTTTTTTGGTATAAAATTTAATTTAATTTAATCAAGTCTAGAATAAAATATTCTACTCTTGAAAAATAAATTCATTCGGATTACATTGATCGTATCTCCAAAAATCTCCAAACAAACCGTGTTTTTACTTTTTAGTTTATGTTACATTAACCCTGTAATCAAACAAGACAAATCTTACCATAGTGTCTAAAAGACTCTATTCTAACCTTAGAATAAGTTTTCCTTGTAACCAAATATTCATGTTCTTTATCAAAAAGCCCCAAACACCCTAGACTAGAGCCGCCACACGAAAAAGTTGCCCTCCTTGCTCTACCATTTGCCAGCGTTGCCATCCTTGCCGCCGTATGAAGTTACTGAAGAGCCTAACACTTCTGCAGCCAACGACCACTGTTGTTATGTTCTCCACTGCCAACTCCTGCAAGCAACACAACCATTCAAGCTGCTATGGACGTTGCACCTCCTACACGTACGCATAGCAACTACTTTCACGCCATGCTTACCTCCAACAACGTAATAGTTGCACCACCTTCAACCATCCTTGCTTGGCCACGCTTCACCGCTGGAGCACCAAAAGTGCGTTGCTAACTCTTGCTCGTTGTCACCGTCTGTGGCTTCCCAGATCAGACGTCTCACGCACCACCTTCAAGCTCTACCGTAGAATGCTGCATTTATCAACTTCTAGACGGCATCTCCATGTGTCTTCAATAGTAGTACGTCCGGCTATTGGAAAAGCCATCATAGACCACAACTAGCAACTCAAAGGCAACCACGCACTCATCTGAACCTAATTTTACTAACAACTCAGAAATTTATCTTGTGCTTTTATTGTTCTGGACTTTTAATTTCTAGATTATGAGTCTTATAAATATGAAAATTTCATATTCTGGGTGTCTAAGGATGCTAACTCTTAGCATTTCACATTTGACTTTTAGGTTTCTAAATTATGACTTTCACATTGGATTGGATGTTTAATAATTCATACAACTAATTTTACATCAATTGTATTCGTAATTCTTAATTTGAACTTTTCATAATATAATTAATTGAAACTAAATATGGTTTTTAGACTTTATATTTCAATTTCAAAATTCAAGATGATTAATAATCAAATAATTATTAATCAAATTATAAAATTAAAATTGACTCTCATACCATTGTTAGAAATTCAATCTAGGGTTGCACATAGTGTATAATAGTTACAAAACTTTTTCATTTGAATCCCTGAAAGTCAAGTTCACAGAAATTTTATAAAATGATTAATATATAAATCTTAATAAAATGTGAATCTTAATTTGTACTTTTTTTAAAAATGTGATTTTTTTGTCGTATCTCTTGAACTATTTTCAAAATCATCCCATTTCAATCACTATAGTTCCACAAGTGTTCAATCTCTAACGATTTCTATATAACTCTGCAACTATTATAGAGATGGTTAAGCAAAGAGTGCTAGCTCCTTTAGAGTTTGAGTCTATTTATAATAAACTTTGGATATTTTAGTAATTTAATTGAAATTAAATTAATTAGAATTACAAATAATTCTCATTAAATACTTATTATGCCTAAATAAGATATAATATCTCATATTGGCAATTATTTATTAAATATCACATAAATAATTAAAGTTTTCAAACTTTACAATCAGGTCCAACTTGATTAAAATATTGTTTTCTCTTTGATCTATTCTTTATGTGTAACCCATTAGATTCCTAAATGTGTTGAAAATGGATACATATTATAACCATAATTCATATTTAAGATTAGATAAATTAAACTCCTTTAATTTATCTTTATTTCTCTAATTAAACAATTTATATCCCAGATCAAGATTGACGTTTAACAAAATATTATGATCATCCAAATATTTAGGAATATCAAAGTACTTTTGACTAACCTTTCCGTACATGATTTTTTCTGTATAATTTATTCTTTTTATCATATAATATTTCGATTAGACATAAATCATAAAATTAATGTCTACTTTATTTTGAATATGATCATATTAGTTCTCAACTATTAACTATTGATTCAATTAATGACATTTATAAACTATTTACAAAACGTCATTTCACCTTGATCAAGGATTTTTCGAATCAATACTAATCGAGAATAATAAAACATTATCTCTTATTAATTTAGGGTGATGAATTTTATCTTGATCACTCAAGTACTGCTCTATAGTTCACATTATATCTAATGACTACCGATTGAGCTATCCCTGATTAGAACAAGTTATAAGTAGTATCAAAATATAACAATCCCTATACAAGATAACTTTAGAAATCTCAAGTCAAATGATTACTTATATAGTCATCACAATGAAAATTTCTATAGATATACAAGTAATGTTCCAAATGGATTTCTCATATAGGATTAGTTCGGTGAATTTGTACTCTAACAAGCACCCACACGTTTGTTTAAATATCTTCACATTTTAGTCTATGAGATCAACTATTTCCTTCATTAAAAAAAATAACGTATGTTATTATTTTTATATTTTATTAATGTTCAGTCTTAATGAAACAGTGACTAAGAACAATTTAGAGAAAATATATAAATGCAATTTGAATCTCATCATAATTCCATTTGTAGTGTATATTTATCTCATGAATTTTATCATACATATCTAAGTATGTATAAGATAAAGAACGTTTCAAAATTATTTTGTCACTAAACTACAACCAACCGATTGGTTGTATGACATAAACTAACAAAAAATTACCTACGATAATTAGGTAATAATTTCTATGATTTAATTATTTCCTTATTTCTTATTAAATGGTAAAATAAGTTAAAATAAAATTGATTTGTGTTATAAGTTGAGATAATAACCATAGTTAAGACAATTTTATGAGCGATTGATTAGACTTAAAGAGTTTGGTTGAAGAGCAACATATGCATTATCTTCAACTAAAGTTGAAACTTTCCATTAACTTAGATCTTTAAATTTTGCAACATCATCATCAAGCAACATTGGCATACACATTATGAAATAATTTCATTTTAAAATGAATGTTGAAACTAGTTGTATGCCACTTTGTACAACATGAGGGAATATTTAAGGCTTTACTTTTCAACATGCTTTAATCATTCTAACCACTTAATGCATGCATCCATCAACTTTTTCTTCTTTTCCTTTTTTATAATCTTCATTCTTAAGGAAAAATTCGAACATGCGATTTCTAAGCAATCCCTTTCAACTCTAGACCTTGCATTTAGTAGGAGATAGCATACCCTGAGGCTTCTATGATTAGTTTCATAGGGAGGAATTGAAGGAAAATAATAGGCTTAACTTTATTTAAAATACACGATCTACAAGTTATTATATACACTTATAATTTATTCATTGTTAAAAAAAGAAATTTAGATAAAATGAAATCACAAATTGCAGATTCTAAATTTAAATTCTGAATTATCTATACCATAATATTTATGAAATTGAGGTTAAAACTTTTGAAAATTCAATTAATTAAAGGACAATTAACTTTTTGTTAATAACTTGAAGAGAATTGTGGGTCTAATTTATCCATTTCTTCTCTTTTTCTTTTTCAAGTTAATAACCCTTTTGGTTACATTTTTGTTTCGATTAGTTACTAATTAAAAAACAAAACACTTTTCCAAAGAAGATTGTTTCAAGGATATGATATATATATATGTTTGAATACTACTTTCTCTAGCTACTCTTCTTTATACTTTTGATATAATTTATATATATGTTTGAATACTACTTTCTTTAGCTTCTCTTCTTTATCCTTTTTTTTAAACCCAAAGTTAGTGACCATTTCCTACTAAACAATTAATGCATTTAATAGGTGGTATGGGATGAGATATTGAGATCTATTCTAATACTTAAAACACTTTTCATAATATAATCTTCTTAACAGTTTGGGTGTTGTATGCAATATGCAGACTCCTTATTCATTTGACAAATTAATACAAATGCTTTTGTGTGTTCTGCCAGTCCCACATGTAAAACCTACTACGTATTATCATGGAAAAGGGTTGGCGGCCATGCCGTTTGCATTAACTCTGAAAAGAAAACTAGTTTATGCGCAAATCCCCAAAAGAAAAGCTCACTCTACTCCTTTCAAAGGCAATTTAACAAGTTGAAATGCTTTGTTATACTCGTGTGAGTGTGCACAAACTGACAGTCATAGAACAGGTTGTTCCCACCTTAAACTTCTTTATCTTAAGTTATTGTTCAAGAGTGCTCTGCTCTTAGCCACCCCGATGGAATGGGCTTTTTGTCAAAGTGGTGGAGCCCCGTGTCTCACGTTGGCCGGTGGTTAGGTCAGGTGTCATTTTCCGTTGCAGCTTCAAATCTTTGATTGGGCTCATCAATTTAGACTTGAGATGCTAAGGTAACCCACATACTAACTCGTTGGAAGTTGTCAGAAACTCACACATCTTTTTTTTTTTTTTTAATGTTTCAGCAACATGATTTGTATTTCTCTTCAAACTAGGCCACGTTCATCCAAATTCTGCTTCGCGCTTCTCTTTATTTAGAAAGAAAAAGAAACAATCATCACCTGGGTCCTATGTGCTCAGATTTATCCTAATCTGATCAAAGTTTCCCGATTTGTCTGCTGAAATTTCCAAGTTACACGGTAACACTTTTGGTATATTTTTCCAAAAATCACTCCCTTTTGCAAGCATAAAATGGCAATTGCATGCCTGTGGAGTCATATTTTGGGATGATTTGATATAAAACCTACTGACGTTTAGAAATCGAAATTCGAGACTTGCATGCAAAAAGACACTTTGGTAATAGCCAATGAACTAAAAGAAAGGTTGAACGATACCAAATCTCTTTTTTTTCTTGGACAGGAAGCAGGGAAAGAGATTGTTAACTGTTGGAAAATATCTGCCGAACACTGTACCTAACTCATGTCATGATCTCAGATACATCATACAGTTAAAAAGGGATTGGACGGTAGGCATGTTTCTTGTGGGGACAGGTTCGACTGTTGCGGGGAAACTATATTATTAGTTTATGTTCAATTTTCTACTTTCCTACAGGAGTTTCTGTTTGTTTCATGGGAAAATATGGGGCCTAATCTATCTTTTAAAGTGATGGTGCAACCACGTTTGCTTTTCAACCTGCTGGGCCTTTTCTAATTATTGGGGTTACTTTTTAAAATAAAATTTGGAATTTTTTTTTTCCTCTTAGGCGGATATTGACTTGGAACTAAGAACCCTAATTATTGAAGGCTCATGTTTTTCTGGAACGATGATCATGAAGCTCAGAAATGGGACCCTGGTTGACTCAGTCTTATGTTGAAACTTGTGAGCCTTTTCATACTTGCCAAGGAAGTCGATGACCATGCATGGGTAGTTGCCAATCTCAGAAGCAAAAATGCAATTCAGTTTAGAACTCTTGCAGCTTCACTCAGGCAACCAACTGTTAGCAACTTGGCTTTTTAGTTATATATATGCATTAAATAAATTTTAGATACATAAACTCGTGTCATGTCCCACCCCTTAGAAAGCTACAGAAGCTAAAAACATAAAGTTGAGGCTAGGGTGTGTAGCACCGGCGAAAAGCAATGACTGGAAACAAGTAATGAAAATTCAATGTTGGAATGTAATTAATTTCGCTTATGAGGATTTCCTATTGCCTAAAAAGCCTGATGGATGGCAAATGAATTTTGAGATCAACCAAGAGGCTACCAGAATTTCACTATATAAATATATTTTATATTATCAATATTTTGCGTTACATATAGATTTATAAAAATAATCTCTTTATTAAGTAGGAATAAACCTATGACGGATCTCTTTAGATCTCACGTTTTGGTAGGACTTTTATTAAGTGTTGTTATTATTATCGTAGTAATTAGTAAACTCATTAATATATTCTCATTTTAAGTTTTTTAGTTCCATGGATAGGTCATAACCCACTTTGTCAATTTAGATTATTAAAAGTGGCCGCGAAATTGCTTTAAGGATGATTAAGCCCCTTAATTTAGTCACTAGTTGCTTTTATGAAGAGTTTTTTAATTCACTTATTACATATAAAAATAAAATATATCTTAATGTTTAAAATTTGCTATTTTCTTTTTGCATAGGATTTGTAAAGTAGGCTTAATTGTCAAATCTTCAGCTATGTGTCACCTCACGTGCTAGCTTGCTTGAAGATATTTTGGCATGAAAGGTCCAACCACGGGTTAGTATTAAAGTGTCAGCCCGATACGCCCAATCTTCGATGATATGCGTCTCCATTGGTTGGGCTCACGTTTAGTCGACATTGGTTGGGCTCGGCGGGTGTCAGCTACCGTATTTTCATGTGGAAGAACCTATATGGCTATTTTAAAAAAAAAATTAAATTTTAAATTGGTTTAATTTTAATTTGCCTATTTCATTTATTTTAATAACTTTTATTTTTAAAAGTTGACTAATTTATTAATTAATCGGTCAATTTAATAAAGTAATTAAATTTTATAAATTAAAATAACCAAATTAATTTTTATTTGACAATTTCTTTTTTAATCAAACTTTAAATTCTTCGATTAGTAAAGACAGTCTCTTTAATCATCTTTCCAAATTTTTAATTTTAGTCAATATTTAACTTGTTTTATGACAATCTAATACTAATTAAACCTTTTAAAACTTAAACCCCTTTTCTTACCAATTTAACTTCCAGTTTGGTTTTTAAAACATTGAATTCGATGTAACTAAATAGTATATGTTTTAAGGATTAAATTAGGGACTAAACCCAAAACCTCTAATAATTTAAATAAGAACGTTTTTAATGTATAAAACATGTAAGAAAATATTTAATAATTAGTTGTGATTAGTATTTTAATAATAAGTCTATAGATGGATAATATTGTATTTAGATAATTGTATTATTTAAATCCTTAATTATAAAAACTAAATTTGATTTTATATAAACAATTATTTTGTATTTAGCGAAAATTAAAGTTTTAAGACTTATTCTTTACATTAATATTTTCTATTATTTTTTCTTTTTTAATTATTTTGTATGGTGTCGGTATTTTAATAAATAGAGAGAGAAAAATATGTCACGAATAAGCACACTCAAAGTTGGAAGTTCCATCTGTCATTTATATGTCTGCTCCGGCTATATGAGACTATGTTCTAGTCACCCATGCTACAGAAGAAAACTCCTCATGTGATCACTGTAATAAATCATTTCAAACTCGACATACTTGTTGGGGGACTTCGTAGCAAGCATACCAGTTGGGTATGTTGCTTTTGTATATACAGTAAGGGGGTGCTTGTTTGAGAGTAAAAGGTAACAAAAAAAAAGTACAGATATGGAATGAAAACTTATGTTTGATATCAACAGAGGTAATATTTTAATTCTCCCATTTTCAGCAATACTCTATTCCTCTGGTATCTCTGGATTACCAGAGGAATGAGATTCATTGTTGGCTATACTCTATTATCATTTCTTACTATATTCATTCCTATTCTCATTCCTATTACTCTCAGTTAACCAAGCACCCCCTAAGTCAAGCTCAGTCTTAACTAGATTCTAAGTTATATAAATGTGTTTTTCTTGATTATTTAGTATGATCAAAGAAGCGATGCAGATGCTACAGCCCTAAAAATAACAACAATTGATACAAGGAATAGGTTAATGAAGACCATACTAAGAAGCAAGGATGCTCAATATGATCACACCTAATTTTATGGACACAAGTAGAGAAAGATAACTATTTTAATCGTGTACATGGATGATATTGGGAGTTCCATTCTATGAAAGAAAATATATGCTCGACCTACCATAAGAAATTGGTATGATAAGGTGAAAATTGGTTGAATCTCCTAATATGAAGTTAGGTGATAAGAAAGAAGCAATCCATTGAATTGAGGTAAAATTTCAGAGATTTATAGGTAAACTAATTCATCTGGCACATATAAGACCTGACATTAGTTTTGCATTGAGCTGCATTAGTTAATTCTTGCATGCTTCAATTGAGGACCATATGGCAACATCAAATCGTATACCAAGATGTCTTAAATAAACTTTAGGTATAGAATTAATCTTTAAAAATACCTCTAACTATATGATTATGATAGAACCAAACATATCGAGATAAATTACAACTTTATCAAATAAAAGGTTAAAGATAAAAATATAAGTATCGAGTATGTTCCAACTTCTGTCAACCAACTAAAGCCGTGACTAAAATTTTTTTAAATTTTGCTTTAATAAATTATTGGATAAATTTAGACCGCTTAATATACACAAAAAGATATTATAAGAAAATATTAAATAATTATTCTGAAAATGATAGGTCTATGCATAATTAGTATTGTATTTAGGTAATTATATTGTTTTAAATCCTTAATTATTCTATAATTAATAGAAATATGCTTAAGAGATTTATCATCCATAGCAACTCTTTATTATCTCTTTCCTTTCTTTATCTTTTACATGTAGGATTAATCAACCCTGCCCAGGTGAAAGATTTCTTCTTGGTTTTAGTTTCAAAATTGATAGGCAGTGGAATGGTGCTAAAGAATCTGAGATCAGTTCTTCACTTCTAACTAATCAGTTATTATATTGTTCTATTAAATTTTATTTATATATTTATATAAAATTTAGATAAATATATAGACATTCTAATAAAAATAAGGTGGTCTGACCCAAAAAAAATCCATATGTTTGGCCCATGGGTTTGAGCCTAATTATTGGTGTTTGGGCAGTTTTTCTAGTGGACCAGTTCATGGGACACTATAAATACTTGATTTTAAGGAAGTGGCAAGACAGTACATGTGTGCAATATAGACGTGAAAAGTCTTTGATTGATTTGATTCGATAGGAGCCCACCGAATTATTGCTGTGTTGTTTAATGTTTATTTAAATAGTAAATTATGAATTAACTTTTCTAAGAAACATGTACATAATTATTGTGCAAATTGATACCTATCAATCTTGAATATGATCTTACAAAAACTTTATTGATCTTTTAAAGGTAGAAAATCTTCTTCAATGATCTCATAAAAATCGTTTTAAGTATCGAAGAAATTATTGACGAAGAACATCTTAGTTTGATCAAATGTGTTTTTATCCGTTTTCAATAATTCAAGGAGATTTTTTTTAGTCTAAATTTAGGATTTTTAAGACCAATATTTATAAAATTATACTAAAATAATTTCTTAAATCCTCTTTTTATATGTATATATATATTATAAAGTATTTTAACTTCTCTAACTTTCAATGGTCATCTTAATGTTTGGTAGGACTAGGCTCTTCTTCATGTTTCAAAAAGTTATAATACACTACCTAATTCAACCCCAGTCAATTTGAACTAATTATCATAGAGTCAATATGAAGTTGAGAAAACACCAAATGATTTTGATTTTTGTGTCTATTCTCACCTTTTGGTTTTGTTTTCATTTGGAAATTAGATTTGCATGTTGCACTTTGACTCTCTAGTAAGATTTTCAGAATACAATTTGCATTATTCGATCAAAAAGTCATTGTTTTTGACCCAAGCATGAATAATCAAATCAAAACATAAAGGAGTTGTGTTTAAACTGACCATGCATCATTCATTGAGGGCATCTTGGAATGAATTCCCAAAGAAATGGTGGAAGCAAGAAGAATCGATTCTCTAGTAATGGGGATATTTTGGGACAGAACATGAAACACACACAATCCTCCGACAGGCATATGATGCATGCACTAGCTGTCATAGGATATGAAATTGAAACAAATTAATTAGTTATTGGTATTGGTTTGACATTAATAAGGTTGGACTCAGTCAGTGCCCTGTAGCTCACGGGACCGACTTCCTACACCAAACTACTGTTAGTCATATGCCCCCGTCTACTCTCTTACAATTATGGTCCTCGTCCCATCTTATGATGTGTACGTTAACTTTTTTTTGTTAGCTCGTGAGATGTTTTAGGAGGGTCTTAACTGTGAGAAGACGCTTTTAAACTATCCACTCTCAAATTAATCCTCGCTCGCATCGAGTCAGTCCATAAGAGGTAAAGTGCTAGTCAAATAGATTTTTTCATTTTCAGAACTCGAACTCGAGACCTTAAATTAAGGGATGAGAGTATGTAGGTTAACTTAAGACACAGTTTTAAAGTAGAACCAAATCACGTGCCTTTACAGCCAATGGAGTGCCTTTTTGACAAGATTCAACGTTACGTATACATATATAATCAAGTCTGCAAAGTAAATTACAATGCCTTAAGCGATGTGAATGTGATGTGATTAACAAGATTGGTCTATGGAGGAGGTACGGTGCACATCTAAGTAATGAGTGAGGTGATAGGAATTGAAATTGAATGGTGCCCAAAGACAAAAGCAGTCGCCGGTGTCCCACCAGACGGTGGAAAATAGAGGCAACCTTACATGGCCTTTGGTTTTATTATAAGATTAAGAGCGAGCTCAATTATTTAGCATGCCTTGTTTGCCTTTGCGGTCTATCTCTCTCTTTTGTGGTTTCAAATCAACGCTTTGTTCCTTCTTTTAGAAAAATCACATCACTGCCATTTGTTCAATGATTCCAATCAAATTGAAGTTTATTTGGCCAAATTGATATAAATATTAGTTTAATCAATTCAATTTTTAATTAACTTACCAAAAAATATAAAAATTAAACATCATGCAAAGCAGGGATTCAGCTACTCTCAGAGGTAATCGTTATCTGTTAGAATTTATAATAAGCCTACGGGCCCATATTAGAAGGAAAATTAGATCACATACAAGTCTAAGTGAAGTTTCATCCTAAAATCAATTGGTGATAGGTGAAGTAGCCCACTAGATTTATATGCTAATCTTCTTTCCTCTCTTTTTCTAATATGGGACAAACTCTCACTTTATATTTCAACACACTCCCCTCACTTGTGGATCTAACACGTGACATAATCCATCATTTCGAGGAGTTAACGACTAACATAAGAGCAATCGGCTCTGATACCATGTGAGAATTTATAATAAGCTTACGGGCCCATATGAGAAGGAAAATTAGATCACATACAAGTCTAAGTGAGGTTCCATCCTAAAACCAATTGGTGATAGGTGAAGTAGCCCACTAGACTTATATGCTAATCTTCTTTCCTCTCTTTTTTCAATATGAAACAAACTCTCGCTTTATATTTCAACACATTCCTCCCAGCTTTACCTGATGCTACTACGTGAATGGTAAACATGGAAGCTTCTAGTTTAAAGAGAGAGCATGGAAAAAAGGTGAAAGTAGCTGTGAAGCCAAGCAGGTATTCACCAGTAAAACAACAGTTTTGTTCCTAATTAACGCTACAGTTTTACCTGAAACCAATAATTTCTGTAAATATGTAACGATCGAAGCGAGACAGGCCAATTTCATTGACGGTGAAAAATTGTGAAGCACTCCAGTGTCTGACTCACCCTCGTGTCAGAACCTTGGAAAAGTCTCGTTTTTTACTTGCGTATGTATGAAGAGAAGAGCAGACATGATCCACCCCATCTGGCTTCTTCTCCCGGCAAACCCACGAACGCAGTCTATTCATTGCACAGTCTACAAGTTCACCCTTCCTCAGGACACTGAATCCTAGGAAATACCTAGATATATACGTAATGTCTTGGTTTTCTTGAATGTATGTACGTACGTTGCTGATTGAGTAAATTATTGAATATATAGATTATACTTTGGAAATTTAGCAATTGTGTAAATGATGGGAGGTTGACGGTTGGCTTTGGTGATCCAGTAGTTTGACCCTTCCAAAAGGTTTTGTTTCTTTGGCCACCAAACTCCTTCCGCTCGCCTATCCATAATGCTTGTTACCAGCTTTTGACACAAAGGAAGGAAAAGACTCGTATGCTTTAGAGCTTTCTTACCAGATTCCTCTACTTTCAGTGGATAAAGGTTAGGACTTTATAATATTACGATCAGAAAAGGAACTTTCTATTATAGTAATCGGTGTTTCAGAAAGAATTGCTATACCTTCTTTCTTTCCTATGCAAGGTGAACCGTCCACCAGAGAAAGTAAAGACTACCACAGATCTTCTAACTTTGGAAGTATTGATATTTTAGGATCAAATTACTTGTTTAACTTCCATTTTTTAAAAAAGAATTGGGTTGAAGTAGAAAAGCTGCGACAAGCTATTTTATAAGTCGAAGAAAGGACAGATAAAATGAAGGAAATGGTTATGAGCTTATTATAGAAGAGATGATGCATTCACATGTGTGTACCACAAGAGTTGTCGATCTAAGAAGCTCTGCAAGAGCTCAGATTGTCAAGGACTTGACAAAAATACAACAAGAAACCAACAGGAAAACAGCAGAAAGCTAACATGTGGCAAGAGGTTTCAACTGTGATTCCAGGGCCAACAATGCCATTAACAATTCCACAGCATGTAAGGTGGTCCGCCTGCATAATCTTGTCCACCGTCAAAAAAAGTAGACAAGTTGGAGTGGGAATTATACTTTTTACTAGCAGAGATGTGGCTTTTGTTTTTGATCCAATTCACGCCTTTTAGAACCTAAACCATATTAGACCAGAGAACATGCCCTTGCTAGGACGACGAATCATTTTGCTACTTTTGAAACTTGTCTCGAGAAAGCTAATAGATCTTCTATCGAATTGAGCTTAAGAATCTCACATAGACGTTAAGAGGAGCGATTGCTAGATGTTTAATTGAAACATCAAAACAAAGACCTTTATTGGGCAATTTGTCCCCATCAGGAAACAACCTTATCATTATACCATGTATTTAGGTATGATTTGCCAGTTGCTGGGCCATCAAATTTACTACTTTCTGCAGAACTTTAATTTCTCCACATTAGAAGAGCCACTATGTGGGTTCACTTCAACATCAACATGGATTGTAGACACAAGACCTGCTAAACTTTGAAAGGTGGAGCTTTGAATGAAGACCAAGAATTTCCATAAACACAAAAATAACCAATAAGATGATGTAATATTATGTGTTTGGACCACCACCTCCTCACAACAATATAAACACGATTCATGACACTGTCGTCAGTTATAACAGCTGGTTTTCAACGAAGAAACATGTCTTAGATGACTTCACCAAACATCATCATCGACTTTTAATATATTCCCAGTCCAGTAATCTTGCAATATCGGTCATTGATCTGCTTCTGTAATTGTTACCCAAAAAAGTATAATAATAGCCCTGGTACAATAAATAACAATGTTTTGGTAAAGTCAATCCAACTGAGTACTGCAATTTCTAACTTGAAGTGAGTGTCTGGTAGTAAAGATGCTATTTGAGTTCCACTTTCTAATTACTTAAATGTGTGCATAGAGAAGAGAGAGACAGGGGCAAAACCAACGGTGGGAGCAATTATACACTACAAATAAACCTTAATTTATACCTGCAGAGATAGACAAGTATTTTGGTAATGCAGTTTGGTTTGATGAGCTGTTTATCTCTGAAACACCTGGCAGGTTTCCTATATTTTAGATAACATTCACATGGCATCATAAATCTCAGTTACACTTCACTCTCTCTCTCTCTCTCCCTCCTCTCTCTCACTCTCTTTCTCGGAGATTGTTCTCCATAGAAGAGATGTGGGATCAATCTGAGAGATCATGAGTTCCCAAATTGTTATAGGTCTCCATTTTTGGTGGAGCGTTCTTGGAATTGTATTTCTGATTCTAGGGTATGAATCCTTTGGTCTTAACACAGATGGTGTTCTTTTGCTTTCTTTCAAGTACTCTATCCTCAAAGACCCTCTCGGTGTGCTTGAGAGCTGGACGGACTTCGACGAGACTCCTTGTTCATGGAATGGAGTTACTTGTGGACCACCAGGAATAGCTAACACATACTCTCGTGTCACAGGCCTGTCTCTCCCAGCTTCTCAGTTACTTGGTTCAATCCCTGCCGATCTTGGCATGATCCAACACCTCCGAAATCTTGACCTTTCCAACAATTCCCTTAATGGGTCCTTGCCATTATCAATCGTCAACGCAACTGAACTTCAGTTTCTTGACTTGTCCAATAACATGATCTCTGGTCAGCTACCAGACACTATAGGAAGACTACAGAATCTTGAGTTTCTTAACCTCTCTGACAATGCCTTGGCGGGAAGACTACCTGTCAACCTCACAACACTCCACAATCTAACTGTTGTTTCTTTGAAGAACAATTACTTCTCCGGTCAACTTCCTGGTGGTTTTGAGCTCGTTCAAGTCTTAGATCTCTCTTCCAATCTCATCAATGGATCTTTGCCTCAAGACTTTGGAGGTGGCAGTTTGAGTTACTTAAATGCCTCGTACAACAGGATCTCCGGTCAAATTCCACCCGAATTTGCCACAAAAATCCCAGGCAATGCAACTATTGACCTCTCATTCAACAATCTAACAGGAGAAATTCCGGAATCCGTCGTTTTTTTGAATCAAAAAGGTCGATCCTTTAATGGGAATCCTGATCTCTGCGGTGAACCAACAAGAAACCCGTGTCCTATTCCTGCTTCCCCATCATATCTTCCCAGTGCATCTACACCAACCTCTCCGCCAGCAATTGCTGCGATTCCAAATATAACAGGCTCTAGCTCAACAACCGGTGCTCCAAGTTCTTCAGCTGGGTCTCAAAACAAGAGCGGTCTTAGGCCTGGAACCATAGTCGGAATCGTAGTTGGGGACATTGCAGGAATAGTAATTCTCGGTATAATCTTCTTCTACGTGTACCACTTGAAAAAAAAAAAGAGCTTGGAAACTACAGAGAAGCAAGAAGCCAATATTCCACATGACAGCTGGTCAACTTCATCGTCAGAATCAAGAGGTTTCACAAGATGGTCGTGTTTACGTAAGAGAGGAGAGTACGAACAAGAATCCGAGTCCACAAGCTCCGAGAATGACGACGAGGACCCAGAAAGTCTCGGGAATCAACGGCGACAACAGAACAAAGAAGGGACACTGGTGACCGTTGACGGAGCCGGGAAAGAGTTAGAGCTTGAAACTCTACTCAAAGCATCAGCTTACATACTCGGTGCAACAGGCTCGAGCATAATGTACAAGGCTGTGCTCGAAGATGGGACAACGTTTGCTGTTCGAAGAATCGGTGAAAGCCATGTAGAGAGGTTTAAAGATTTCGAGAACCAAGTTCGTGTTATAGCTAAGTTGGTGCATCCCAATCTTGTTCGAATTCGTGGGTTTTACTGGGGTGTTGAGGAAAAGCTCATTATCTACGATTTTGTCGCCAATGGAAGTCTCGCCAATGCTCGTTACAGTAAGTGCCGACCATCTTTGTTACTGTCAAGACATTTTTTTTTTTTGAGGGAACTGTCAAGACATTTTTCATCTCTGCTTTATCTTTTGTACATGTTAGTAAAACTATATATCCTTTTTCTATCATGCGCTGTGTGCCTAGGGGTTTGACGGTGGAGTAGGTATAACTGAACACTTTGTTTTTAATGCTTGTGGTACGGAAGTCAACTTCTGATGCGCTGGTTTCTTGCTAATCGTTAAACCCACGGCGCTGGATAGCAAACTTGGCACGGTTACTGCAGAGCAGTGACCGGCCATTGTTAAACTTTTACTATTGTCTCCTGTCTGCTAACATGCTCATATGTTCAAAACGCTGACGTCTGGTTCTTTTCTTTTGGATGATTATTAGGGAAAATGGGGTCTTCGCCTTGTCATCTTCCATGGGAGGCCCGCCTGAAGATAGCGAAAGGTGTGGCCCGTGGGCTTTCATTCCTCCACGAGAAGAAGCATGTGCATGGAAACTTGAAGCCCAGTAACATCCTCTTGGGTGAAGATATGGAACCTAGAATCGGAGATTTTGGGCTTGAAAACCTTGTAAGAGGTGATAGTAGCTCAAAAGGAGTTGGATCAGCCCGTATTTTTGGAAGTAAGAGGTCGACTGCCTCTCGAGACAGCTTCCAGGACTTTGCAGGGCCCAGTCCAAGTCCAAGCCCGAGTTCAATCGGTGGTTTGTCGCCTTACCATGCACCTGAGTCACTTCGGAGCCTGAAGCCCAATCCAAAGTGGGACGTGTACTCCTTCGGGGTTATCTTGCTTGAGCTTCTAACAGGTAAAGTCATCGTTGTGGACGAGTTGGGCCAAGGAAGTAATGGGCTTGCAGTCGAAGATAAGAACCGGGCCTTAAGAATGGCTGATGTGGGAATCCGAACTGACGTGGAGGGCAAAGAGGAGACCTTGCTGGCATGCTTCAAATTAGGCTACAGTTGTGCTTCTCCTGTCCCACAGAAGAGGCCAACAATGAAAGATGTCTTACAAGTTCTTGACAAAATTCCTCCTTCATCCTCACCATACTTGTACGGATAGTTATGAACTGGAGGCATAGCCATTTTGTAGAGAGAATGTATGTATCATTGACTTACAGTTATAGGTCAGACACTTAGTTGAGTTGCAACTGTGCGATGTCCTGGTTAGATCTTTTCTTGTATCACACTAATTCCCACCATAACTGACTTTGGACCATGAACAAGCCTTTTTTATTTGCTGGGTCTAGAAATAAAATTTTGGTTTAGGCCTAAGCTTTTATGTTTGTTATAAAATTAAATAAAAACTTATCTGTTTGAATTTTTATTTTAAATTTTATTATAATCTAATTTATTATTAGTTAAATATTACTTATTTGATATTAATAAATAATAAAAGTATGCCTAATATAGTATAATTATTTTAAAATTTTGTTTTTTGAAATAATAAATATTTTATATTTGATAATTATTAATAATATATTTTAAGTTTAAAGTATTTCAAACTTAAAAACTTAAAATATATATTAATTAATTTTAAAATTTTAACTTGTTTAGTTATTCATTTTAATATAATATAATAAAATTTTTATTACTATTTTATTTATAATATTAATTAAACAAGCAGGAACCTTCTGCTACGATTTTCTGACAATCTAGCTGGTTCTAAGTAAAACGAAGTTGTTACCTGCCAGGGGCCTGAAGCATTTAGATAAACCCGACTCGTATAACATGACTCGAAAGATACAAATGGTTTCGTTAACAAAATTTAAAATGTTAAGAGCCCGCTTCTCTTAAAGAAATCTTCTTCGTCCCTCCGTCTCTGTCTCTGACTCCCTGTTCCATACAACGATAAACCAATAATGGCAGCGAATATAGGTCAGATGGATGCGACGTACTTCATCGGAAGATCTAAGATTCTCTCCTAGATCAACTCCACTCTTCAACTCAGTCTCTCTAAAGTTGAAGAGATTTTTCTCTATTTTGAGGCAAATTCTAGTTGCTTATGATCTCTACTCTGCATGAAGAAATTGCTTGAGTTGGGGTGAATTTCAGGTTTGCTCCGGTGCCGTTGACTGCTAGATCCTAGAGTTGTCCCGATGCACACAGTCAACTTCAACTCCAAGAGCGAGTACTAGATGATCCAGAGCTACAAGGTCCTTCAAGATGTCTTTAGTAAGCTGAAGATCACTAAGGTTAGTTCCAGAGAAGTTTTCTGGTGAATTTTGTAATGGAATTGATTTTCGTGTTCTTTTTAGAAATTTGTTTGTGGTTTCGTTGCAACATATTGAGGTGAATAAGCTCATTAAAGGAAGGCCGTTTGATAACTTGGAGTTCATTCAATGGATAAAGCGGTACTGCGATATTGTTAATCGAGGTTTGCTCAAGTAATTTTTAACCTCTATTCCTCGTTTCCTGCTGCTAATTATACTAGACTTTTTATGACCTTCAATTCTTGATCATGATTTATATTATATGTTTAGATGTTGTAGCTTTTATCTGTTGTTTGACCAATTCAAAGCAAATGCTTTGCTTATTTGGGTTGGATTAGTATCATCTTCAGTTTACAATAAACTTGGACTCTGTGATATTGCTTGGGATCATAATTGTCTTGTCTTTTCAGTAAAATCTTGTAGTCAATAATCGTTTGTCTTGGTCAAGAAGTTTTTTTGAGTATTGACTTGATTTTTAGTAGTATTGTCCTGACAACAGAGCTGTGTGTTTATTGGTGGATTATTATGAATTTTCATTACTACAATTGATACATGACATTGGGGCATGAGAAATTTCACCTTCCTACTTATCTTTTCCTTAGCTATAATCCACTGGAAAGGAAAAACGTTTGGAGGTAAAGAAGCAGGAAAGAAATGCCCTCCATCTCACTGCTTAACCAAAGGGTCCACTTGGCCTTCCAAAGCACTGTCCTCCCATAATGCGTAGAGGAATGATATGTCCTCAGTTAACCCTTCAAATCAATTTGTGATGCCTTCTAAACCTCCCAGTCCTGTTTCTACGTATGACGATTAAGTACAAATTATAGAAACAAAATTGATCTTGTTTAAATATTGAATGTCTCAAATGAGCTGATGCGCAGATCATAGAATTGAAGCTAAATGTTGATAGCCTTAAGAAGAAGAGAGACTTTTACTTCGCAAAGCTTAGAGATATTGAGATACTGTGCTAGAGCCCTGAGATAGAAAACCTAATGATACCCGTATTCTTTTTAATGTTAAATCACCCAACTAGTCTAGGAATATGAGTAGATTGTCTACATGCAAATTAAGTTGAATTCTATAACAAGTACTAGTCTGTGATCTAATTCTCTTTTGTTGGAGCAATCAAAAGAATTCTGTATGCTACTGATGATGATGCATCAGTAGTCATAAAAGCTAAATCCATGGTCTCTCTTCAACAGAAGGAAGCTGAAGTTTCAAGCTCCGCTACTGAGGTGTCAGAGGAAAAAATGAATTCTGATGCTCATAAGAGAAAAAATACGATGAATCTTGACGTTGATGCTGTTGGCATCATAACATTATCACTAAGGCAAAGGCTTTTTAAAGCTACTGATGTCCATTGTAGTGGGCCACCTCTTATGACTTACTGATTTATCTGAGGATGTATTCTTGGTTCCATACTGAAAAGTGTTTCCTCTTGTGCCTCCTCATGATAATCAGAACCTAGTTGGCTGCAAATGGATATTTCACATCAAAAGAAATGAAGATTGCTCGGTGCATCGTTATAAAGCCAGATTATTTACGAAGGGATTTCATCAACGGCCAGGGATAGATTTCCAAGAAGCATTCAACCCTGGGGTAAAACCAAAGACAATAAGAATAATTTTGAGCATTGCACTAACAAGTGGCTAGCCATTAAAGTAATTGGATGTAAACAACGCTTTTCTACAAGGACCACTGACAGAAAACATTTACATGATACAGCCACAAGGTTTCAAAGATGTTGATCGACCTAACTATGTATGTCATCTTCAAAAGGTCATTTATGGCTTGAAACAAATACCAAGGGCACGGTACCAAGCCTTAAAACAATTTCTACCACAAACAGGTTTTCAGAATTCATACTCAAATGCATCATTGTTCATTCAGCAGTCACCTAAAGATACTCTTATCCTTGTGGTTTATGTGGATGATATAATCGTAATAGGAAGTAATTCACAACTTATAGACAACTATGTTGCTATTCTAGCCGGTCACTACATTATTTTTTAGGTATAAAGGTTATTCCAAACAGTGAGGGCATAATTCTTTTACAAAAGAAGTATATCCTTGACTTACTACATCATACAAAAATGACAGAGGCTAAATCAGTTGTTACACCCATGGTAAGTCATCTAATTCTAGTCCTCAACTGAGGAACACCACTAAGTGACCCATCTGAATACATAAAGATAGTAAGAAGTCTACAGTACCTACTTTTGACTCAACCTGATGTTGCTTTTGACTCAACCATCGCCCAACATCCAATCATTGGGCTGCTGTCAAATGTCTCATTCGCTACTTGCTTGGGACCGCTGATGATGGCATACAACTCTACCATCGATCAAGCACTAGCCTTCATGGCTTTGCTGATCAAAGCCACAATTCTTTGCTCTAAGCATACTCTGATGCTGACTAGGGTGGTGACAAGGTTGATTATCAATTGACTAGAGCATTCATCATTTACTTAGGGCACACCCTATCTACTGGAGTTCAAAGAAGTAGAAATCAGTTGCTCGCTCATCCACCGAGGCTGAATATAAATTCGTGGCCAACATCGCTACTGAATTGAACTGGGTTTGCAATCTCCTCGTCGAACTTAACAAAACTCTTTCACAATCACCGGTGATATACTGCAACAATGTTGGGGCAACACAATTAAGTTCAAATTCGGTGCTTCATTAATGAAGCACTTAGCCATAGATTTTCACTTTGTCAGGGAACAAGTTCAGTTCGGCGCCTCCGAGTCTCGCATATCTCCGCCGACGACCAAACTGCTGACACCCTAACCAAACCGCTTCCACAATTGCACTTCCTTGAGCTCAAGTTCAAGCTTGGGCTGTATAGACGTCCGCCAGCTTGAGGGGCCATAACAGAGCCCATAGATGAAGCCCACATCTCAGATTAGTATATCTGCACAGAACATTCATTGTAATCTCCTAATTGGATTTGTCAACCATATAGATTTGTAACTGTAGATACAGCTTAAGTTTAAGCACCTAAATAGCTTATAATACTCCTACATATCTGTATAAATTCAGAGTTCATCAAATAATAAAAACACACTTCAATTCATATTCTGTTGTTTCCAAGTTGAAATACATTGATCATTCACCTTGTAAGATTTTACTTCCGGAATTCCTCCGGCCAAGTTGTATCAAATGCTAAAACCAAACGAAAAAAGTTGTCAGATTTTACTTCAGGAACTTAAACATTCAGAGGGAACAACAGTCAATAGATCAAGTTGCCTACTTTTTCTGATTCTAGTGTGGAGAGTTCTTGTCTGAAAAACCAAAATGGAAGGAAAAATGTATGTCAAAGCAACAGATAAGTTTGCAAGTAGGCTAGTTATGCCATGCAAAAATCCTTAGTTAATTATTTTTCTGGTTACAGCCACTTTGCTCCTTTGTCAAAGTTTGAGAATAACCTCAACCGAAAGCTAAAAAGAGGTTTCCTTCCTTTATTCTTCTATATCCTTCAAAAGAACCTGATGCCTTTTCCACCTCATGCACTGGGTTCTTACCTCTTTTCTACTGCTTATGTACCATTTCACCTTGTGCTTCAGTTGTTGTTCCTTTCAATTCACAAGGTATACTAATTCAACTCCTCTTCTCTTCCTTACTTCATTAAGTTCAATTGATTTTAATCCATAACATTCGTTTCTGCACATAATTTCTGCTTGAACTAGGCAAAGCAATGGGCTTGGCAATATCTAGGTTCGTGAAAATGCTGTTTGCAAAGAAAGAAATGAGGATTCTGATGGTGGGTCTTGATGCTGCTGGGAAAACAACCATCCTCTACAAACTGAAACTTGGAGAGATTGTTACTACTATACCTACCATCGGTAATAACTAATATCTAATCTTTAAGCCAGTGTGCAGGACAATGAAAATGAATTTGTTCCCCTATATATTTGATTTGTTTGATGAAAGACCTGCTAATTACCAACTCAGTGTAAATTATTAGACCACTTTTATTCACGTTATATCTGATGTTCCACAAATAAGAATTTCTTGATACTCTTAAGGAGACGGGAAGTTTCAGAGCAAGCTTGATCTTTTAAAACCTTAACCAGAGTTTCATAGCTAAGAAGAAGTGTGTTTGTTGCTCTCATCCCTAGTTTGTTCGTGTCAGGATTCAACGTTGAAACTGTGGAATACAAAAATGTTAGCTTCACTGTCTGGGATGTTGGAGGGCAGGATAAGGCATGCAAAGCTTGACCTTTGGAACGAAATTATAAAATTTGTTGCTGTAATACATGAATTTCAGCATGTTTAATCATGAAAAGTAATTTCTTTCGATTTTTTGGTTCGTAGATTCGACCATTATGGAGACACTACTTCCAGAACACGCAGGGCCTTGTTTTTGTGGTGGACAGTAACGACAGGGAAAGGATTTCAGAAGCCAGGGATGAGCTTCATAGGATGCTGAGCGAGGTGGATATACTAATGCCAACCTAGAAACCCTGTTCATATATTTCAAATTATTCTTTGCAATTAGAACATTAATTCTGCTCGATTTGATTGACGCATAAGCTCTAACTTCTCTTTCTTTTTTTCTTGTTGGTCTAGGATGAGCTACGTGATGCAACACTGCTAGTATTTGCCAACAAGCAAGACCTTCCAAATGCAATGAGCGTCTCAGAGATCACTGATAAACTTGGTCTGCATTCGCTTCGCCGCCGACGTTGGTAAACTCTGATTATCCATTCTTCTCAGTGATGATTCTGAAGCTAACCTGAACTTGGCTGTATGTTACAATCTTGTATTCATGGCTCAATTCCTCCCAACCATGTTTCATCTCAAACTGAGATATCTCAAGCTATTAATAAAGCAACTATTCTACAAACCAAGATCTGTAATGACAAATTTTCTTCTTCTTCTTCTGATACTTGTATTTTCATCAATGGTATAGGTATATCCAAGCTGCTTGTGCTACCTCTGGTCAAGGAC